>DWGJ01000808.1:0-24932 GCA_018246895.1 Aspitha aspitha aspitha | reverse complement strand
GTGTGATGAGCACATTTGTTTGTTCTGTGTCTGGGCGTAATAAAAATATCTATATAAGTACTATGTCGTATGTATATGTGTATGTTTATCAGCTATCCGGTCATCATAACACACGCATTAAATTGTCTAATTTGGGATCAGACAACCGTGTGTGGATTTGTCCCCAGTTATTTATTATTATTTATTATTATTATTATTTATATATAATTAATTTTGGATAGCATATGGGTAGTTATGCGAAAATACTCCATACAGTATTAATAGGAGGATTTTTTCTATTTTTTGTTTTGTCCCATACAAAAAGCTGTCCAATAAAATCGAAAGCGAACGGTCGTTAAAGTCGCCACCGTCGTTTAGAATCTTCCGCAATAGTTATTTACGAGCGCGGATTGAAAGTTACATATATTTTTTAGCCGCAGAGCCTGAGGCCGCGACGCCGTGCGGACCACGCGGGCGCGTTGCATAACCCGCCGTTGGAAAAAAAAACTAGGGCGGATCCTCCAAATTTTAGATGTACGAGCGCGCGAGTTCGTTGACCGCGCGCCCGCTCGCGCCTTGCGTGCCGTTAGGTGAGCGCGCGCTACCTATACCCTGTACCCTGCACCTTACACCCTGTACCCTTCGCCCTCGCGCGGGGTGAACGCGACGCGCCATCATCAGCTTCCTTTTCATCTATTTACGTCGCTCGCGAGCCGCCAGTGTTGTTGATAGCTATAGGTGCCTCTGTACATGTGGGACCGGCAAGACGCGCCTTCGCCGTTGTCGCAGTCGAGCGAGAAAGAAGTATGTCGCGCAGCGCTGTTTTTTTTTTTTGTTTTGTGCACGTTGATTTGTATTTTTCACCGCACTCGCGTCTATGAACGAACGAAAAATGACACAAAAGCTATGGGGTATTCATAAAATATTCGTGCAGTTCGCTCGACACAATGCCTCCGTTTCTCACCCTACGTGTATAAACCTATGTAGCATAGATACCGAACTGATATTCCGATCCGTGCCGGGTATGCCCATACACATACACGGTTGCTATATAGCTTCATTTAATTATGCGGAGGAGCATCGCAGAGCAGGAGGCTTACGATTACGTGGAGCGGCGCTAGACTGAATCAGCACGGTGCGCCTAATGCCCAATTTGCCGTTGCCGTTGGCCGTTTGATGGACCGTCGCGCCGAGATAATCCCGGAATCCCGGCGAGCCTTCGATCCCGATTCCGAAGCGGCACGGCGCGCGTTGTCGCACCGAACCTACGCGCCGTCTTTACGAACGGATACATCTTGCCGTTCGGTCTTAAGTGGGTTACGTTGCGCAAACGTTTTTATACTTTTTATTCATGCGAGTGGAGCGTTCGATCGGTTTTTAGGGTTCCGTACCCAAAGGGTAAAACGGGACCCTATTACTAAGACTCCAGGCTGTATCTCATAAACCGTGATTGCTAGAAAGCTGAAATTTACACAAATGATGTATTTCCGTTGCCGCTATAACAACAAATACTAAAAATTAAAAATATTTATACAACGTGTTTAGATGATAGTACGGAACCCTTCGTGCGCGAGTCCGACTCGCACTTGGCCGATTTTATTTTGTTCTGCTTCCTTCGGTGGACATAGTCAATTTGAGCCACGTGCATCCATTATAGAAGTTACAATTTTTCCTCGGGTAAGTTACGTAGTTAGACCTGCACATTAGCTAGTGATTAACTTGATACATTTATCATCCTGTCTTCTTGTCCTAAATCTTAGAATTTAATCTCATCATAGAACCTAAATCTTAGAATCGTAACGTACCATCGTTTTGCTGCTTAGCGGTACAATTACGTGTCAATTGGTATTTCATTCAACATCGTACCTTTCACTTAGCCGTTAAACTACATTTAACTTATCGGTATAATATACGTACTCGTCGTATTATGTACGCATCGGGCACATATGATAGAGTTCAGTTAAAAGTATAATAATGATTAATTTATGTATTGTTGTTTACCTAAGTAAGCAAATCGGCCTTACCTTCATAGACGAATTCCCGCTTTGAACCACTCGTGCCGTATGTAATTTTCTAATAGAATCAATGTATTCTATTCATTAAATTGCTTGAATTTTTGTTTTTTATCATTAAGCTCAACTAGAATTTATTTAACAGTCGCTTTGTTCTTGTTTTTCGCAACAACCATTTAATTAATTATAGCCGTGACGACGATACATTTTGATGATCAATAACAATCAAATCCTTCCGTATATCGGCAGTTCAACGGCCCGCATATTTAATTGTTAAGCTATTAACTCCATTTGATTATGACATCATAAAGGCTTCGAAACAATAGCTCGCGGGAAGCCCGGGCGCCACAGCGCGACAACTCTGTCGGCGCCCGGCCGATCGGAATGTCGTTCAGTACATCGTCGACCGCTGTACAGACACAGACAGACTGTAGTACCGCCCGCCCGGACGATGTAAGGGTACGTTTCCACTGGGAATGTGCGAGGATGCGTAGCGAGGAATGTGTTTATTGAGAACCGTGAAATGACGCTAACTGAGATTGCCCCGCGGTACAGATCCTATCACCAATATCTTTGTATTAATACGCAGTTAAATACAAACACACTTGATTTACATTGAATCATCAATCATCGTATAGTGGTTTGATTAGCATTTTTTGATGCATACGATTTGCTAGTAACGATGTATAAAAAATATTTCGTATTTCGTATATTCCGCACGAGGTTTTACTTGTGTCTCGTGGTCGTAAGGACCGAACGTTGTAAAAAGCTGCCGCGAACTTGTGACTCATTGGACAATTGGCGACCTTGTCCATTGAAGATGTAATGAATTGACAGGAAACTACACGGCGATTTTCAATTTAACACTGATAATCGAAGCGTTACCAATGGAAATATACAATTCATTAGCTCGAATGACATTTGTCGCTCGCCGACTGCGACTTTACCTACCTACAAATCGATCGCAATCCAATATTACATACATAATCGTAGTTTTTTAACAATCCAATGTTTATCCAACACGTCATAACAATCCCTATCATCCCATCGCAATCCCGTTGTTCGTTGCTTCAACCCTTTCATCGTTTCCCCGTTGGACATGCGTGTATTCTCAGAATAAGAGTACGTTTCCACCAGGGATGTGCGAGGATGCGTAACGAGGAATCTGTGTATTAATAACTAATAGGATCCCTACATTTACTTAGCCTTGCTTAGTACGCTCGGTTAGCGGAGCGAGATTTCCCTCCTATTGATTCTTAACAAACACATTCCTTGCTGAAACGCACCCTAAGAAATGTAGTAAGTACATCATAGTACTTAACGTTGGCGGCAACGTGCTTAATTGGCAGCCTGCTTATATTCAGAGAACATCAGGATGAACCCGAGCGTTTAAGTTTACCCCTAAAAGCCCCCTTTTGAGTGTAATCATAGCATTATGCCATTAAACAAAGCTGGATTTAAGACGAGTTTATCAAGTACAGAATATTGAAACGTTCAACTATACAACATACATACACTTTTTTGGGAAAAACGTAGCCATAATATTCGACCCGCAGCTTCAAACTGTCCTCATATCAAATTTAATCACAATCGGCTAAGGCTTTCGGCCGTGAAATCGTGACAAACAGACTAACGGGCAGATTTTCGCGTTTGTAATATTTGAGTATCGATTACCGTTTGTTAATATAAGATGCTTCTTTGTTCTCGTAGTTTTTCGTAATTATAGTACTTTACCTACTAGTGTATTTATAGTTATGCTTAGTCCGTGCTCGCTTCGACGCGGCCTGAGCCTGACCTCAGCGATCGCGGCGCGTGCCCGCCGACGCCGACGCGTCGAGCGCATAACAATTGATAATATACGTTCGTTTCTGCATTGATATGAGCCGCGTCGCTTGCACGGTCGTACCGCTAGTATTGTTGTCGGTGAGAAGACAACACCGCGACAAGGCGGCGTAACGCTGGACCTATCCTACGTCTACGATCCTCTCTTCGACATCTCCTGGCTTTGTGGTTTGGGTTGTTCGACATTTTTGTTGTAGACATTTTTGAATCCTACATACATATCGTCACGTCAGGTCCCTAACGGGGTAGGCGGAGAGCAGCGAGTGCCAAATATTTCTGTCCTCACAAACCTACCTGCCCGTGCTTCATCTATATTTATCACATTCAGTTTTTGAATCCTGTCGATTGTAATGCGTTTCACCCAAAGAATTGGCAGCATTTAGGGTTTTAGATTTTGTTTTTTTTTAATTATTAATAATTCAGTATAACCGGTGGGATGTGGAATATTTAAAATTAGGTTTTATAAGACGTTTTAGAGGTCCGTTTCAAACAAACGCTTTGAAATATTACAATGCCGACCAAACCCTTCGATGAATCAGTATAATATAAGAATCCTCTCGATACAGATGATAGTTTATCCCAATATTTACTCGGATAACCGTACAACTTGGTGGCGTGTTTTATTTATTGTGATGGCGTCTCTTTCACACGCGGCGTCGCAACCTAATTGAGAGCGAGCGAGACGACGCGCGGTAAGTCGCCCCATTCCGCCCACTCGCCCCGAGGAACATCGCACTATGCTAGCAGTAAGTAGTTGTCGGAAGAATCTGTTTCACAATTCATCAGATAGTATGAAGTTATACCGGCACTTTTGCGCCACGTCCCTTGCAAATAGAGTACATCTCGCTTATATCTCGCTTATTGACTGGCCTCGTGGTCGAGTGGTTAGTGTCCTAGTGTGATTTTAGTTATAAAACGCACGTAATAAATCGGAGGTGCGTGCCAGGATCGAAACCAGACCTCCCGAGTGGAAGGCTGAATTTCAAACCACTAGGCTATCACTGCTGTCAAGACAGTATTAAACTACAATTAATCGTGACAACCTAAGAAGAACGGTGTATAAGGGTCGGGTGGAGTTTGTTTGGTAGATGAGGTGATTAAAATTCGAATTTAGAACACTCGTGCCTAACCCCATGGCTAATGCTAATCATGACCCGAATCTCGCAGACGCCGGGTCGCCCTCGTTGTCGTCGTGTCGTTAGTAAAACAAGCATTGCCTAAAAACCTTGTGTTCGAATGAAAACACCGCGAATATTGAACCTTCAACCGGGTCACGGGGCAACCTCGACGGGTTGCAAACGTTTATTATTAATCAGATGTAAGTAGGTCAATATTTGTATGGGAAATACTAAAAATTCTCTTTCATCTTTGCTTCTCGCGTTGTAGTGAACCGTTCCGTCTCCGTCTAGCTTTCTCGAGATTCTTCTGTCCTACATTCATGATGCTCCTTCTGTCCTAGATTCTTGATTCTTTTCAATGTTTATATCTGATGCAGCGCTGCTGACAAATTGCTCGTGTGGTATGTCGTATGGTAAATGTAAAATCGTGATCTAATTTGATTTTGTGAACGAAAATGAAACAAACAGTAGGTAGGTATATACTTCTGCGTTATCAGATGTCTGCATTGATTCGTTTTATATCCATAAAGTTAGAATAACTGACACCGTGAAAATCCTCCCGCCGTTGAAGTTTGAAGTGTTACTCCCATCGCGAGCCTCCTTCTCCTTGTCTAGTCGGATATTGAATCTCCACCAATACACGCATTCACTTCGAACCTCGGAAGTGAAACTCGAAATCACCATACGCACGCGCGCACGTGTAGCAGGCACCTCAACTGCTAATAGCCACATTGTTTACGACTCTCGACGCGATATCTAGTTAAGATAAAGGCGTTCAGTTTGATCGTGGCGAAATGGAAACATCGCCTTTCCTACGTTATACATGTCTTATCTCGATCGCTCGATCTACGAGTACGTTGCCTGCCGTACGTACGTACGTACGAGTACGCGCCGTTGGCGTTGCATGGTAACAGTACCGATGCGCCGTCGACGTTTCGCCCGGCCCGCGTGCGTCGGTGCTCGTTCAGCGATAAACGACCCTAACGCCTCCACCAATAGATGTCAAGTTCGCGCGCACCGTGCGCCGGGCGAAATGAAACGCGCAACCCATAATAATGATGAGGTTCGCGGAAGTGATAGAGCGAGCGGCGCGCTTGACGCACGTTCACCCGCGCCTCTTATTTTATTTAATTTATTATTATTTTAATTAATTTATTTCTTTAACATTGGCTTGTGCGAGCCGGCGCGCGCGAACAGTCAATACGCGCCGTGGTCGTACAGACTGCTTGGGTCGCGTCTTAACGCAACATTGCAATGATCACACTTTCATAGGATTTTTTAAATCTGCCCACCACTGAACACAAATCGCCTGTCATAGCGAGAGACTTTTGGGTCTTAGTTAACGCGCTGGCTTAGTTAAGTGCGGATTGGTAGACTTCACAAAACTCAGAAATATTACAAATTGTTTAATGTTATAGCGAGTTATACTTAAATTTCGGTTATAAAACGCACGCAATAAATCAATTGCGTGGCTGGGATTTTAACCCAGACGCCCCGAAAGGGAGGCTGAACTTCAAACCAATAGGCTCGATAGGACTTAGAAAAATATTTTTTTAATTTTTCTGTAGATAAAAATTATGCAGCCCGCGGTCTCATAGATCCTCATAGAGACAATAACAACTCGCTCTGAATGTTTAACAAAATGTCATATCCGCCATTGGTCTACCAATACACGAAGGTTACGTAGATCGATGTCGGAAGTGGCATCTCGGAGTGTATAAATATTCTAATAATAATCTTTCCGACCAACCAGAGTCCAAGGGCGAAGTTCGAATCGTCAAATGCTACTGCGGGGCACATTATATTTCGTGAACTCTATTCAACGTCACGATAAATCACTTTAATCAACATAAGATACGAAACAAATGATTACGTTAAAAATTTATTCAGTCGCATTTCTGAACCCTACCTTTAAAAGGTTTTTTTTGCGTGAGGTTAGAACGATTTTTTAAAACAAACCTAACCATACGATTGTCTTCGCAATGTACCTAATCAGTGAGTGAAAATTGCGCTTTAGCTAAAGTAATCCACTATTAACAATAGAGATAAATGACTTTTTTTTGACTCACAATTGTATAATCGACGGGGCTAAAACACTCAGCGCACGCAATAAAGACTCCACTGAGCGAAGCGTAATATCTTACAGATAACGCAGTAGCATAATAATGTCGTGACGTCACGATGGGACGCGGAATTTGTTTGCAAACATTTAAACTGTTATGTGATTTTACACAAAAAAAACACAAAATGTTATTACAGTAGTACAGGCTAAATGTCATTCACGTCGAAGGTCGTGCCGTTCGCCGCCACACTAATGTTTAATGGCGATACTTCAATCGAATTGGCCACTGCACACGAATATGAATACAAGGGGGGGATGATAATGAGCGCACGCAGCAAGATTAGTTTGTCCGCGTGAGGTAACGATTCGCTCAATTGTAAATCGCCTGATTGTTCTAGTGCGTGTAACTTGTTCGCTAAATTCCCGACTAAAAATTGCCGATACCATATTATAATATTATGTAAGTTGTGATAAAATGTTATGATTTGATTTATAATCACATCGCAAGTATAACAGTTGCGATCCGTGAAATGAATAGAGTTATTGTTTCATAAGAAATAAGTAACTGTAACATTTTTCTAATAGCGTTGTGCGTGACGTCACAGATGAAAAATGCAGTAGCGAAGTGCAGGGCCGGTGGCGCACGGCACGCGCATCTCGCGTCACGGCGCGATTGTTTACCCCGCTCGTAACGTAACTAACTGCGCGGTTGCCGCGCCGCGCTCGCTTCCTCTCACTTTCGCGCGCACCCTCCCGCTCGCGCCGCCTAGCGCCCTCTCGCTCGCGCGCGCGCGCGCGCCTCCTAGCGGTGTTCGAGTTTTTTGGCCGTGCAGTTTTTTCGCTTCACAGTTTTGCTACTCTTGCTGCACGCTTACGGGGCCCACATTGTTTACAGTGAACTGTTAATTGTGCGCAAACTGCGTCGCCTACTCTGCGCTCACGCTGCGGAATCGGCGTACCGAGTCTCCGTTGCTAGATAGATGTGCATGCATAGTCTTGAAATCGGTTCCACGAAACGGAATCGTTGTCGAAAGTCGTATCGTATAAGAGCGTGGGCGGATAGCAAATTTGTTGTTTCCTATGTTTAGTTATGATATTGGTAGATTTGAGAAATAAACAAACTAATATTATGTTTCAAGACTGCGAATGGAATATGTAACATGTTTTCTTGCGGACGATTAATTACAACGAAGTGTGCGACGACCACCGCCTAGCGGTTCGCAAATGGGTCAAGTTTGTGTTTTTTTGTAAATAGAATACGGTTGTTTGTTCTACAAAAAAATATTTTTTTAAATGTTACAACTTTATTCTCGGCAGCGGTACTCGCGCCGCACTCCGGCGTAATGGCGGGAATCGATGTAATATGTAATTTCGTTTGTTCTGTCGTTATTATTGTTGTTTGTCTGTTTATATCCGAAGTTTGTTTTATCGCTTCTCGCGTTTTGCTATAGATACCATACGGGAACTGAATACGTGTCGGTTTCATTCGAGTCTCTCGCTTTTGCATTTCTCGTGTAATATTCAGCGTTATTAGGTTCATCACACTCATAATTACATAATGAAACTTGTTTCGGTCCGTTTTCGTTGTCTATCTGTTTTTAATTTAAACGTTCGTTTTAAATTGAGCAATGATATAAGAGGAGTTTTGAGTAGGTTTGCTCCTGTCCAAGTTAATTATATACGACATTAAATTTGCCTTTTGTATATTACCCACACTTATGTAGTGAATCTGTTAAGCAGACCGCAAACATATTCAGATCATGCTTTCGATTGAATAGCATTAGGATAGGTACCATATCTGTGTATTATATAAGCACTATTTTACTCTACATACAAACTACGTGTACGTAACGTGTACACCCGTCCTATTATAATATTGTTTACGTACAACGCTGCACAATGTTAAAGGATAAACCTCTTTAGCGACACGCGGCTTAGGGTGCGTTCCCACCAGGGATGTGCGAGGATGCGTAGCGAGAAATGCGTTCGTTAAGAACCGATAGGAGAGAAATCTCGCTCCGCTACGCGAGCGTACCAAGCGAGGCTAAGTAAACGAAGAGATCCTATTGGTTCTTAACAAACGCATTCCTCGCTACGCATCCTCGCTCATCCCCGGTGGAAACGCACCCTAAAATTGTTTAGCGACACGCGGCTTAGCCTCGTTTGGCTGTCGATGTCGGCTCAAACGCCCGCCAACTGCCGGAGCCCCGACTTGGGCCGAACGCCGCCGCTAGCTAGCTCTCCCTCGCACCGTCGCGTCGCTACCTCCGATTTTCCAACGATCTCGAAGCTCTTGTCGGCGAATATATTCGCTCAACATTCCCACGATCACGTTCTACGTATTCGAACTCCGCCAGTAGCGATCGCGATGTGTGACATCAGTCGAGACTATGTCGAATATAGGTAGTCTTTTGACACTACCCGAATCGGGCGTCGGGTTATTTCATTCGCTCGTGCTACCTACGTACGAGTAGGTGACAGTTTCCATTCAAATGAAACGTGGTAAAGTCGCGAGTCGTGTCGACCGTTCTACATACCGCACGCACGCACGGTGCGGCGGCGATTCGGTTACCTTCGCCGACTTTCTAGTTCCCGGCGACGACGATAGGCGACGCGTCTCGGCTTACGTGCAGCGGTAACGTTGCTCGCGTTACAATAATCAATAATAAATAGCCGGGGACAATTCCACGCACGGCTGTCTGGTCCCAAATTAGGCAATGTAATGCCTGTGTTATGGTGAGCGGACAGCTGATAAACATACATATATACATACGACATAGTACTTATTTATTAAGCCCAGACAGAGAACAAACAAATGTGCTCATCACACAGATGTTTGTCCTGGGTGGGAATCGAACCCGCGACCTCCGGTTTTGCAGTCAGGGTCTCTAAGCACTCGACCGGTCACAAACGAACGGTGCACACGACAATTAACACCGATTCCAACGCCGTGGCGCGATCGCCGACCGCCGACCGCCATGGTTTGAAGACGGAACGTTTTCCGTGTCGCAATTGAGGTAACGGAATTAACGTGGAGGAACCGTGTGATTTTTAATGGAGGCGGCAATGTCGTCACGTCGCACAATAGAAAGTGAAGCGGCGGGCGCATCGGGCGTTAGAAAGCTGCCGGCCTCCGCCGCCCGGCGCGCAGGCCCGGCCCGGCGCGGCCCGGCCCGCGCATTCTTCGCGCGCCCGCCGCCACGAGCGCACATCGACAACACTATAAATATCCCACCGCTGGACCGACACGTTCCACTGCATTGTTGTTAATGCGAAAGTAAAATTGTATATCGTGCATTCGACACAAAACAATGAATATTATTCGTATTAACTCACGTCCCCCCCGCCATAACTCTAATAACCCTTGATAAGTTTAAAACTCTATAACTGAAAATATTTTGCGCTTCCCTTGTATTGTAACTTATTGAGATTTCTATTGTATATATAATATCAGTATCACCCGCTCATACAGATGATAATAGCCTTCTTTCTCCTTACGTTATCGTTACATTTCGATCAATCTAGCGTTTACATACGAATTATACGGGTCAAGAACTCGCCAATCCGCTGAAATTGTCGGACAGATACAAAATGACAATCGGCAATATCGCATATCGCGAGCCGTTATCAGACCTTGACACTCGTTATCGGCACGCATCGATTAGTGTAAACACTACTGCGTTGTAAACGTGCAGACGGAATTTGCAATCGTATTGTGTATCTCACATGCAAATTATTCATTTTCCAATTGGCCAATAAATTAATTAATGCTTCTTCTCATAATAGATTTAATGCTTTTTAATAGCAACGCAAGCCGCCACAATACTAAAATAAATATTTATCTCGCAAACGACCCGATAATTCATTGTGTTATTATATTGTCGCGACGAGGCGTAATGTAAAGCGGCTGAACGGAATGGAACGTCGCATAAAACGAACGAATCAATCGAGCGCCTCCGTTTTAGTAGCGATTACAGGGCGCGGCGGCGTAACCCTCGCTCGGGCGCTAAGACTAAACTCGTTTAGTGCCCGCGCCGCCCCTTATCGCGACCCCACGCGCCGCGTCTGCCAGGTGCGCGCCGCGGCCGGAGGACCCCCTTCCGCTGCAGATGGTGGTGTCGCGGGAAAGGAGTCCGTTGACCCTCGAACGGCGAGCCGTTAAATATTGAACGAAGACAATATGCGTTCGCGCGCCGCCAGCGCCGGCGGACGCTCAGCGCCTGCAGCCCACGATAACGTTTTTGTGCCCAATTATTGCGATCGCTATTAACGATACATACAGCTGTTCGTGAATAAGGCGGTAGTTCGAAGCGTACTTCGAAACGTTACGTTGGTCGAATTTCATAGTTTACTTTGTTACGAGTACATACACTCACAAACATCTAGTGAATTTCTTCTTGCGTTCATATCAGTTTTGATATCTATAGCTGTCATATTACTTGTTTTATTCATATGTCCAATGATTTATTTGCATTTCAACGCATAATCGTTTTCAACGATTTAAGACAACTCAATAATAAAATCAATTGTCTATGAAACCACCCGTCCCGTTTCCATTGTCATCAAATTGTTTCCACACGAACGGTCAGTTGTCTATACTGATATGTATTATAAAGAGGAAAACGGATAACTATGTTTGTTTTTTTGTTTGTAACGAATAGGCTCAAAAACTACTGGTTCGATTTTAAAAATTCTTTCACCATGCGAAAGCTACACTATCCACGAGTAACAAAGGCTATATAACATCTCGCTATGACCAAGAGGAGTGGAGCAGCAATCACAAATGGTGCAAAAACGGGAATAATTTATATGGGGCAAGACAACGTTTGCGGAGTCTGCTAGATTGTTCTCTAATCTCTCATTAACGCGGTTGAAACCGTGGGACTCAGTGGGCTATTATAATTTGAGTGCATATATAACTAGGGTCCAGTAGCGAGTCGATGACGGTCGCCTGTGCACTGAGGAGGGGTCGTTGGGTTTTTGACCCTCAACATTTGCATGCCCCAAGGTCGCCGGCGAGCCGCGCTGTGCAGCACCTGCCGCGGATGTGTCCGCTCCTTCGGGTCCCTTCGTAGTCCCTTAGTCCCTTTCGCGACTCATTAGGCTTCTTTCGTGGGCACGTATTACTATATTACACATGATAGGATCGAAAATTATTACAACTTTATTACGAAAATAATGGTTTTCTCACTTCTCATTGACTGCAGTAGGAAAATGCGGATACGGTAAATGAAATCGTGACAATAGAGTTTTTATCTTTAATGAACAATAATAATCACTTTTAAAGCTAAAACAATTACTGATGTTTCTAAGTAATTTCGACGACATTCTGATTTATCATTTTTCGGCGGGGTAAACTTTAATAATTATTATAAACTAATTAGTGGTCGGTTGTCAATTTCAAGAAATGAAGGATGTACATGGTATGTAAGGTATACAGGGTTACAGGGTGTATAGGACAGAGAAACGACCAATTCAATTCAATTCAATTCAATTCTTTATTGCTAGAACATAGTATAATAGGTGTTACAATTTTCTAAGAGTCTACCGTATGTTCTACCTTAATAGGCATGCAAATTATTATGTATTATATAATGTTGTAAATAGCTATTTTAGGAATGACTCTACGCTAATGGATATAAAATGGATATAGATTAATGGATATAGAAGCTTAAAAAATGGAATAACTTCTCCCGTTTTCCCAACAATTCCCTTCACTGCTCTGCTCCTATTGATTGCAGCGTAATGAAAAGTATGCTATAACCAGCTCAGGAGTATGAAAAATATGTAATTGTACCAAGTTTCGTTAAAATCCGTCGAGTAGTTTTTGTTTCTATAATGGTTATACAGACAGACAGAAATTTTACTGATTGCATTTTTGGCATCAGTATCGATCCCTAATCAACCCCTGATAGTTATTTTGAAAATATATTTCATGTACAGAATTGTCCTCTCTACAGATTTATTATAAGTATAGATTTACAAAAGTAACTCACCTTTTTGCCATCTAATTCGTGTGTGCCTTGCGCTAAAACTTTATCTACGCTAGCTGGGTCACCGAATGTGATGAATCCAAAGCCCCTGTAACAAATAAATATTATTAGCGTCATATAAAATTCCATTAACGACGGAATCAATTTATTTGAACAGTATTTTTTAACAACTATAGGAATATTTTAAAAATCTATACCGATGTAGATTTGCGTAATAACATAACTGCTTTTCATGAATACTCACACAACTCAAAATTTTAAAAATACCAGTTTATAACACAAATAAATATTGCTTATTTCATACTCAGTAAGACTTACATTCATAAAGGCAAAACTGACATAATGTCGCGCAAAAATGTCGTTTTCTGATTGGTTATTTTTTACAATATTTATTTTATTTTTTTTAATTTTCAAATGGCTACCGTGTAAAAAGTGAGTTTTGGATTGTGCGAGTATTCATGAAAAGCAGCGATATGCCATACATAATATTAATATTGAATGAATAAAACGCCATAACTAATTAATGTAATAAGTACAATGACAAATAGTGAGCCGTAAAATATTGAAAAATGTAACAAGTCCGTACCTACATAATATATGTATGTCATGTGGAAATTGTGAGGACAGTTTTAACTAGAAAATTTATCGATTAATTACCAACCGAATATACAAAGTATCATCAAGAACAGACATGTGGAGCAAAAAATTCATACAAGTGGTACCGCGGAAAAACAAAGTATTACGTAAATGAGTCTGAGGGGATGTTATAAAGGGGATGCCTAGAAAAGTTTCTAAGCCATTATTTTTCAAAGCTTATTACGATAAGTAGGGCTGCCATCTTTTGTTCATACTGAGATTACACAAGAAATGACGTAGGTACAGAATTGATGCTTATGCTTATAGTCATTCTATAGAGATATTTATAACAAAGGCTACCCATTCAGAATACTTATTATATAATATGAGATTATACGAAGATATAATATGCGCTTTTAAACTAAATCTTGTTACATCTCATATATTTTAAAATATTTAAGAAATCAACTAGAAAGGAAGCAAGTACACTTTTTATCGTGACCTTTACGAGCATGAGGAATTTTATATGAGGCGTATTCGATTCCTATAATATACTGGGATTGTAAGCTGTTTTATAATTATATTATTTACATATCAAAAGGTCGATATCCTGCACAGTCATGTACATATAATCCCAATAATGTTGAGTTTTTTTTTGATACCTACCAAAATTAATTATCAAACATCCCAGACATGGAGGGTTACATACATATTGAAACATAGTAATGCAACAAAAACAAAATAGTGACTGATAGACAATGCATAGATTTACCAAATAATACTGAGAAAAACAACACGTCTTTAAATTGATGCATGAATTAATAATTCCGAGGGTTCTTCTAATGAAGAATGATTAGTTGGGAGTATCCATCACAAAGTATCAGAGGTAACCAAACTTTGGAACGAATCATTGAATACCGATCGATCAGCTGAATACGTCAGAACTGGCAATGCACTGATCATATAAAAGCCACTTCACTAGCTACTATAAGATTTCTCGACCTTTTTTCAAATCAAATGTCTTAATTAACTCAGGAATCATATATTTTGAATTTTGAATTGGGAATCAGAAACCGCTACAAAGATGAATATAATAACAAATCATTTACATAGAATAGAATCCATAGTCCAAAGGATTGCACCTATCTAATGATAACCCACCCTATAATGTATTATTATGCTACTCCTATCCCAGACAACGGGAAAGCGTACAATGCCTACTAAGAATGGAAGTTAGTGCTCTTGATTAAAATCCTATTGGTCTAGAGTATTACAGGTACTTTTCTAATTTATAGGTAGAATAACATCAACTATTATTTCGTTGAATAATTCGTTTGGTATTCTTAGATACTTAAATCTTGTAATAATAATATTATATGACTATTATAAATACTAGTATTTGTATTAACGGTACACTTATAGAAAATTCAACACAATTTCTATCTCGTATAAGCGGACATAAAAGTTTGTACGAAATTATCTTTGGAACAAAAAGACAAAGCTTATTACTTACATACATAATCCACTGACAGTTATGGAATTACAACATAGTAACATAATGAAAATGAATTTAATACTAGGGGGAGTAGTTGCGTGAAGTGGAAGCACAATTGCACAGTTCATTTATTTTTGACAAATGTTTTATTAAATATTTTTAGATATCCCTAATTAAAATAGGTTTACATGTTTATAAGTCGATAATAATTAGATAATTATGATATGCTTTGTAACAGCAATACGGAGAATTGTTAGATATGTTTTTTAAATAATTATATTAAATTTTTAATGTATCACATTTTCATACATGTGACAATATTTTTATAATAAAATAGTGATCATGTTAAAGCAGCAAGAAATAGGTGAAGAGCAAAATCAGTGCCTGAAGTGTGTGCAGAGGTGGCTCGCTGATTGCGAGGTGTGCGCTCGCTGCGTCTCCGAACACGTTTGTATTTATTCTATTCGGAACGATTGGATTGTACGGTCCGGAAAATTGTCAGGCTTTAAACGATTACAAATAGTCAAGTCCTATTATTTATTTCCTTACTTCAAATAGTACATACTAACAACGGCCCTCCGGGGTCCACTAGACAGACGTGATACCTTTGGGTACAGTAGTCTGTGTAGACCTTTGAATCCAGCTATTTTTATATCGGCATATTATTTTTATCCGTTATTGTGGGTATTGAGTATGTAATTATTATCTAATAACTGAGATTGAACTGAATTAACATGCAATGAAAATATTGGTAATATGCCCTGATATAGATATTTATAAATACAATAGTTTATGTAAGTGAAATTTCATGAGCTCATGAACATAAGCTGTTATTTCTATATTAAGGTCATTATGCATGCAGCGTTTATTATTCTCGCCTAAAAAGTACTTCGAAATAACGTCAAAGTTAATATTTTAAACAAGTAAATTGAATAATAACACAGCGATTTTCAGTAAGTCGACGCCGGCCACGAGCGCGCAGGCGATAAATAATAAAAAGCCTTCTCCACTTTAGGACTTGCAAAAATCACAATTTATAGAGCATTTTAATTTCGCTTAGCCGATCCATATTTTACATGTGGTGTGGTAGCGCTCTCGGCCCGGCTCCCAACTCAAATTAATACTAAATTGAAATTGTAAAAATGGAAATACAATTTTCTTATTGTACTAAAAACATTCCACCTTGCCCGTGTTGCCATAAAAGCTATAATAACACCATCTTCCTTAATATTTTCAAGTGGAGCATCTGTTGCAAAAAGGTCAAGTGCGAATAGGCCCCGAGCTATAAATGTTTAATTCTTTATAAGTTCGCCGTGATTTTGCAAAGATATAGAAGGTAAACCATAATGTTGAAAGTTCGGAATTATCGTCCATTAGAACACCAATTTATATTTCCTTTTACTAAACGTTAATTAATGCATAGACCCGTATACATTTATATACATACGTAACCATTCAAATTTATTTACTCTACGAGCAGTTCAAAGGTACATGTGAATTTTTGTTAGTTTTAATTTATATAACAGGTTTTTTATTAGTTATGTTAAACATAATGTCAAACACTATCTTTCGTAGTACCTAGCATTTATCGACATTAGATGTAACTTTTTGGTAAAGCAGTTATAAGTAGACGTTGCTACTAAAAATAAAATGATCCTAAAAGCACACTGAAATGCTAAAGTCGAGACCAAAAAAAAATATTAATCCTTAATCTCATCGATACGGATTTTAATACTTTATACCACGCTTAAAGTATGTCAGTTTGAAATAACTTGATAAATTTTCTTTTAAATATTTCCAATTAACATGAATATATAGCTAACATTAATGTTTCATTACATGTTTTATCTCTACTTTTCTTATCTTTTAATTTACTACAATAATAATATCTTAAATAGAAAATACAGTAACAATATTATAAATATAAAATATAGTAATATACCTAAAAACTATAAATTTAGTATACCTATCCGTAATCCAACCGCTTTGCTGGGCGTAAGATATTAAAGGATTGACTTTTTTGTAGTGTAAATTATATTTAAAATGTATTCTCTTAAACAACTTTTTAAAGTATCTAAAAAATCGTAGCTTTGTTATGAGAAGGATAATAACAGATGAACAAAAAAATAATTTTAAATCTCTAAATGACTATGATAGAGTTCAAAGTATTTTATTATAAAGATAATTTAAATTAAATTACTCAACATCTGTTTAATGGTTTTAGATTAACAACATTCTAATCAAAGAGACAGAAAATGAATTTTTTTTAGCCCTTGCGTGTTTCATGTTGAACACGTATTGCTCCAATGAGAAGGATTAATATAAAGTTGATTTTATAGATAAATAATTTAATATTAGGATAAATTATAATTAATGTGATTCAATTTAATATCTGAAGAAGTAATGTAAGGCTTCAGACTTACAGTTTTTAGTTACATAATACGTATATATATTTTTTATCTTCCATACAGTCTGCAGACAAATAACAGTAAATGCTAATGTCAAATTATCTTATGATATTAATTGTCCTCTTGTTAAAACAATCGTGAACGCTTTCCCTCAAAACCAGTTAAATCAACTCAGGCCTTTGCAAGATTCATGGCTTAATCCACCCGCTTTTCGTACTTGTACACGAAACGTGTAAGAAGGGTGCTCGCGTATGGAAATTGAAAATAACGAGAGCCTCCGTTCACACAGTGCATCGAACCGACTACGTACAATGCGACCACTAATAATCGACCCACCACAATCCTTTCACTCTTCGGTATCTCCACCGATATTTCTTCCAATATAAGAGACGTGGGGGTTCTCGCAATCTTGGCAGTACTACGCCGACTACGTCGAGAGGCCCTTTACCGAATAGAGTTACGTCCTACTTATCTTTTAGGGAACGATGCCTTATTTTCTTCCTGTAGGTGAGGTATAAGTTTATTTAATGTGCCAATAATAAGCTTATAAATTTATTTAAATATGCACAGCTTTTTAATAATAGAAGCATTGAATGGCAATTACATATTTTGTGTACGCTTCGCAATGGTTTAGTCGGTACATAACTTTACTAATTTCAGTGCGTTATTCTAAACGCCTTTATGAAGCTAAAGTAGCTTGATTAATTAACCATAGCGTTTAGCGATACATTGGTGCTAGTTTAGCGGGAGCTATGTTGTGGTTTCCTGTCCCTCTTCGGTTATGCACAATGGAGCTTATACGGCTCAGCCGGTAGCAGGCGTAACCGCGCTCCCTAAATTTATGGATGACGAGATTTTGATACTGGCGCTCCGTGTTGTTATCCACTTACAGACGTGCTAGCGGCTACTCGCATGTCAAAACTCAGTAGTCTTTCGACATTGTAGAGGAAAAATTCAGTCATAATTAACTGTAATGCTTCCCGTGTGGCTTGAATTCGAACAAGTCCATAATATTAGCAACGCAGAATATAAACTATCGAAACGGACACGATAATCCACTGGACTATTGTGTTTGGACAAAACTCGAAGAAAATAAATATAGGACGGGACGGAGGTAAAACCCTAAACCGCAACGTCAGGAACAAATAGCGGTAACTCCCGTATTCATGGCTCATGGCTGCAGCCTCGGGTGGAAACCGATAGCAATTACTGGCGGAATTAATATCACGCCCCAAATGTTGCTCGCACATTTATACGTATCGAGTGCAATATTGTCTCCTTTATTAGTTGCCGGGACAAATGCCGCCGCTGTCGTAATTCCACCCTCATTTCGGTCTTCGATTGCCGTCTTTCCTATTTAATCTTGACGATAATTAATATTTCTTACGGGCCACGTCGTTGCGGTTGCTGGACCTACCTCGATCATTGTGATTGTATTAGCTATAATAAACTGTTATAATATTTTTAGGTGCTAGAACACTGTCCCCGATCGAATTACGAGCAATTTGAACTGTATTTATTTGTGCTGCTAATTTATTATACAAACTTGATATTTATTCTAATCAAATTTGAGACTTGATGGAAAAATATCGATTTCCTCCTACCGACTGCAATAAGCACGCTTTCTCTATATCATAGTGTTTGAACTATAATATACAAATCAATCAGTTTGCATTATTATTTTATAGAAATATGTAATTGATGTCTTTCAACATAGTATAAATGTAGTTAACATACTCTTAACTTGGAATACAAGTACAACATAAAATATCGTAAAAGAATCTGACACCCAAATGAAACATTATTGGACAGCAAGTAGGTATCTTCATAAATAATTCGCAGCTAAATGAAGTAATCCAATAATTAATCTAAATGGACCGTACAACCGAATGGTTCAAAACAATCAGCTGAGCCGCAAAATACGCGCATTAAATGAAGTGAATGGCCGCCTCCGGGGGATCCCTGATAAATTAAATTGATTAGAATCCGGTTCGATGCCGGCCGATGTAGCTCCGAGTAAAAATAAAGCGAAGTGAAAAATAACGCGTCTAACGGAGATCCTGATTTTTATTAGTTACAGTGCGATATTTTTTCATAATTTAATGATACAAATTGATGTTGATATAAATATGTAAATAGTTTCCTAATGTTTATTTACATTTTCGCATAGGTATTCCATGCAGTACACTTTTGTATATATAAATGTGTGTAATAGTCATAAGACTTGCATACAGTCCGTAGTTAAGTTTTTAAGAAACATTTCACATCGTAAACTCTAAGGGTATTTTTTGTTAAGATTCATCTCACAGATAAAAAGGCGGGAAAAATATTTTAAATACAGTTCTAAACATTCCGACAAAAATGCCTTTTAATGAGCTAAGTATCTGTATTTAAATTCTGGCATACAATCAAGGAACTACTGCCAAAATATGCGATATAAAGATGCTGTTCAGTGCTCCGTTAGGGAAGCCTTAAACGGCGATTAAAATTTAAGCCCGAATTTAGACAGCCTAATCTCCGTTGCGCCGCTCTACTGCACTTTGGAAGCTGACACAAATAAAAGACAATAGGCTGGTGTAATTTTGTATAATGACGATGAAGCTGCGAGGTAGACTATCTATCGTGGTTTGCCAAGACGAAGGGCGCTGTGCAGGGTTAGCAACTCGGGCAGGCGTGAACTCGATAGCGTTCATAGGAATAGCGCTTGCTTAATCATTAATGTTTAGGGTTGGTGATTTTGGTTTTGAACTGTTGTCTTTATACGCGTATTTTAGATATCCGCTAAGAAATAATACCATTCATTAGTTTTTATTAAAGTACAATGAAAGTTACAACAAGTTTCGACCATGGTTTCGGGCAATTAATATTAATATTATTAATACATCCGACAATTATGCCACCCTCTACGAGTATGTATGTGAATATCAAATCGATTAAAATGTTTTTGCTCTGTATTCTAAGATGGTATCGACTTCAACAAAAGGGGTCTGTTAGTTTGAATTCAGTTAGTAATAGGTTTAGGCTGAGATCTGAGATGGTTGCCTCCAGTATACAGGTGAACCACTAACCACACTCTTCAAACTGAAACACAGAATGTTGTAATAACAACTGCTTTATGGTACAAAACAAATGTGACGGTGTTACTTCCCTGAACGAACCGTATAGATACATATTGTACCAACTCCCAAATGCAGCTTAGTGTAGAGTTTATATATACTATATGTAATTATTTGTCTACGAATGGAAAACAAATCGATTTCAATTTATACTAATGCAAATCAAACTAAACAAAGAAATATGCAAAATACGCATAAATCTCTTTTACAGTTAACTAACTCGGCCTACTCAATTATCGTGCGATTACTAAATGCCTACGTCGTATATAAAATTCAGACTCATATTCAATGCGTACGTTACTAACTCGACACCCCTACTCTACATCACTCTACACCCGCTTCTGCATGTCGTCGCAACCAAAAGCTTATCGGCTGCAGCGCACGCCGTGTTTATTTATCGTCGACTGAGAGTACAAGCCTACAGAAACACCACGACTAACGCAATAACATCGTGGACTGACGAACGTAACATATTATATTATTCGTTTTAAAATCTTTTCAGGCGACAACGCCTACACCAACAGAAACGTGTTACAAATAGCAACCTAATAACCACAACGTTGTAGTATTTATGTTAAAAAGCAAACCGTCAAGTTATTATGCAGCTCTATGAAAGAAGTTCACTATTAGCGCTAATTGAATAAACATTGAATAATTTCTTGAAGTGAATGAGTTTCATACACGGCTTCCAAAAAGTATTTAGGATTACCGAAATTAGTACAAACGTGACGTTCTGATCAGAAACTATTCGTTTAAATCAAAATTTATACACATTTTTATACAGTTAAAATTTAAGGAATCATATTTATATTTTACTAGTGGTCGCCTGCTGGTCGAAATTCGACCATAATAAAAAATAATTCTTTGACATTTCTTTGGACTTTTTGTTTGACATTGACAACCAGAATGTATACAATGAACGTTGTATGTGTGTCTCAAATGAGTGTGTCAAATGCATGGTAATGTGTGTAATGTTTTATTTATTTATTTAATGCACTTTATAAGCATTATTATTGAAAAATATTAGCGTTTTGCACTTTTCCACTTTTTCTACACAAACTATAAGTGTGCCAAATTTCGTACTCCTCCGTGCCCGCAATTTTCGTAAAAAGGGGTCCAAAGTTTTCGCTTCGCGTAGATGACGCACTGAAAATAATATTAACACATGCTGATAATAAAAATGGATTTTTTTTATCTGAATCGGTGCGTCCCGATAAGGCAGCTCGAGATCCACTTATCAAGTCGTCGGAATCATTGCTTTGGTAGGTAAAGCGCTCGATTACGTTTCCCCCGTCATTTCCTGGACATTATCTGGCGCCCACCCTCGTCACGGTGTTTATTATGCCCCGCACTTGATCCACCGTGAAATTGGAACCGAAATTCGGATGAATAACTGAAGACCTACGTTTGGTGTTGCCAGTGTACAAGTACCTACCAGTAATCGTGCACTACCTAAATTTGCTGTCTTCGAATAATGTTCATTTTTTTCTAAAGTTTCATAATTTTTTTATTTGTTTATACATAACATTGTATATTAAATACATAACATGTATTTTACAGAAGGACTAGCAACCTGACTACTGTGGTAGCTCGGAAGACGACACGTCACGAAAGTCCTCTAATCCCTGTCACGGGTAGTTACCGTCGGGAGTCTGACCCTCGCCTCGCCTCTGACGTTACGTATTTTGTGTTTTTACACCTAGAAAAGATTAAATAAGAAGGACCACTAATATTTATAACATTCTTGTTTATAATTAAAGAAATAGAAGTAAAGAACCCCCCCCCCCCCTTTACAATGGCTCCCAATATCAGTTTTCTATAAACTTATTGTTTAGATTATAAAATGTACGCTGTTGTATAATTCTGTTCCTCCTTACGTATTTCAAAATATTTGTACTTCCGAGCAATATTAAGAAACATCTCTCATCTTGACTTTACGTTATCGTCTACTTAACTTCGATGTAGGTACATAATAACATTATTAACATCGTATACGATTTTATTAATCAATGCTTATATTAATCTTGATGTTCCTATTAAATGTTGCCTTCGGACGAGGTACAGTGAGATCGACTGTAACTCTATTGATGTGCCACTACTGGGCATAGGTATCCCGTAGCATATACTCGTACCACCACGCTGCCCCAGTGGCTATAGCCGGATACCCTTATTAGTGGTCAACACGGCTGTCAGATATATTTAAACCGCCTCTATGGCTTCCGATGAGGCTTGGCGATGACTGGACGAGACATGGTCGAGTCCGATGTATTTATAATAATTAGGACAAATCCACACACGGCGGTTTGATTCCAAATTAGGAAGTTAAATGCCTGTGCTATGGTAACCGGACAGCTGATAATCATACTCTACATGATAGTAACTTATGCATAGTTTTATTACATCCAGACAGAGAACAAACAAATGAACTTGCTTATCAAACAAATCTGTTCCGGTTGGGAATCGACCGCGCTCTTCCGGTGTAGCAGTCAACGTCAACAATAGAGTAAGAGGCTCGTCGCATACAATCGAAGCATAATCGATACCAATAGATTGTTTGATCGCGGATTTAATGAATTATCAACAAGCGAATGCTTTTGAGGGTCGCTCATCGGATCAAAGAGAACGGGCCCCTTAAAACTATCGGCAATACAATTATCAGACCGCGGATTACGGATACATTAAATCAATAAATAAAACATTACACACACTACCATGCATTTTACACACTCATTTGACACACACATACAAAGTTCATTGTTTACTTTCTGGTTGTCAATGTCAAACAAAAAATTCCAAAGAAATGTCAAAGATTTATTTTTTATTATGGTCGAATTTCGACCAGTAGACGACCACTAGTATGTATAATAATAACAACTGTGTTACAATAAGAAATAAGAAGAAACAGTGGTACCAACATGGCGTGCTCTGGATTTTATGAGCTGGCAATAATCTTAGATCAAATGTTGGCGCAGATCGAGACAACTGTTTAGCTAGATCGCGTGGTTGCATTATATTACATTCCGATCCATTGAAAGCTGGTTCAATATCATCTGGCAGCGAGCGGCCCCGCTTGACAAATAACGAGAGGTGGCTGAAGCGTGACAAGGTCATAGACACTTGGGCTTTCCTTTAGCTACATTATATTTGTAAGTGAATGTTTTCGTTGTGCAACAGTTATTGTAAGCGAATTTCAATATTTTACATTCTGACCGCAGTTCTCAGCAATTACGCTTAGGAGATGCCTATTTATTCTACATTTGAAAAGTCTTAGATCACAATTTTTGGGAAGCTTACATTCGACTTACATTATTCGACTGAACGCTTTTCAAAATGCGTGGAGTTCGTATATACTTTAGGTTTAGTAAAAGCAACTGGTCGCCGTAACAATGCCTCTGGTGACAAATTTCCGTGAGCCCTTCTGTACCTCGGAAGATAGGTTGATCCCTTTAAGAACCCTTTAAAATTTCTGACGGACGGGTTGACCCGTATCTTGTTCAATTTCCACCGCAGTATAGTGAAGTGCGTTTAAGGGTACTCAAGCTAGACAACAACGAGGAAAAACGTAATGCATAATATGGAGATTGTGTGTAGGTTATAATCGTGATAACCCATTTATCTTCTGAAGTAAAAGCGTCTCTAGAGCTCACTCCAGTTGAGATAATAGCCTAAGCGTTCGGGTGACTTCAGCCGCCTCAAAGAGATCGAAAAAGGTTATAAGCCGATAGCTGTCGCTTCTTTTTCATATTTTTTAATTTCTTTTTTTTATTGTTCCATTATTGAATAGTGTTCTCCTCTCGATCTATGGTTTAAGGTGGCTTTCCACGTGGGCCAAGATCTTAGAGGATATTATAAGGAAGCCTAAGGTGTGCCGAGTACTTTACGATATTTTCCTTCAAAGTTATCACATTAGAAACACTTATTAAACTGTTTTGTGACTGTTAATTTATTTAAATTTATACGCGTACAAATAGAGACCTTACAATTTTCTCAATCCCACATACCTCTTATACCTCTATAATCATTGATTCTGTTTAATCCTACTTAATATTATAAATGCGAAAGTTTGTGTGTATGTATGGATGTTTGTTACCCTTTCAAGCAAATGCTACTGAACCAATTACGATGAAATTTGGTATGTAGGTAGCTGAACACCAAGAATAACACATAGGCTACTTTTTATCCCGGAGTTTCCGAGAGATCGGGATTTACATGGGAATAACGAGAATTAATTGGACTTTGTAACCTAGAATTCTGCCGGGGTCGGTATTTAGGCGGGAAAAACTTTGTGACACACTGATTTCCACGCGAGCGAAGCCGCGGACACATCTAGT
>DWGJ01000807.1:0-24938 GCA_018246895.1 Aspitha aspitha aspitha | reverse complement strand
GTGATGTCGCACAATCATAAGACAAGTCTCTGAGCCTAATGCTTTTATATTCGTAGTGTATAAACTCAGAATGAGTTACCTACCTTTAAGCATCTTTTAAATAATATCTGCATAATAACATGTGAGTTAGGGAAATACAGATTGACTTGTTTCTATTTCAATTTTATCTGGGTCTAAGGATAACATTCCTATTTATTACGTGAAGTTTGAATAAACTGTTCTCCGTCGGATATAAAGAATAGTGTATTTTTTTTGTTGCAGCCACGTATTGATCCAATCCAGTTGCTGAACTGCCTCAGTGTGCTGCTGTCACCGAGAGGCGGCGTTAAAAGCAGAGATGATATAGACAGACTAGCCCAGTAAATATAATTGCTATATTCTTATTTCTCTTATCACTAACCTGTATTGTTCAATTATCTTTGGTATGGCTAATATGGACCTGTATGGCAAAAATATTGCAAATATTTATATTACTAGATAATATTATTGTATATTTGCCTACTTATTTCTTTTTTATATTCATAATTTAAAAAAAATTTGCACCAGTTTTTCTTAGTGTAACAGTACAATAATGTTACTTTTACAGCTCAGAAAAAATTAGTAATGTCTTTATGTGCATTACTCTATTGCCAAGTTTGAAAAGTTTTCAAAAAACTTAGATAAAACCAAACAGTTTAGTCTAAGAAAATCCTGTTAACAAAATATTTGCTCAAGTTACCCTTTAGACTATGCAATTAAAATTTGTTTGTTGTTATTTGAATGTATTACAATTACTTATGTCTTTTACAGTTTAATGACAAAGTTCTCTAAGAAGCTGGTGTCAAAATGTATATATATCCAAATACTAAAATGTACAGAAACAGAACTGATAGGCCTTTTTATGGGAGCTGGAGGTTGGCCTTTAGTGCACACATGGCTCACAGAGGGCATTACTGCCAATAATTGGCCGCTTGTTCGGGAAATACTTGAGTTACTTCTATTGTGCCCTGTGGGTATTGAACGTCTCAAAACAAATAATTGCCCAAAACTTGTTAAGGAATTGTCAAAAGACGAAATTCATCTAGGTAAGGAATTTTTATTTACGATTTCTTATAATGTATATTATAATATATCTATATACTATATATCTATATACGAAAATCAAAACATTCAATTTAATAATTTTGACTTTTTTTCGAAAATGATAGGACTATACATGTTTTGCCTATTAACATTGACAGATAAAATATTAATAAGTAACTTCTGTTGCCTTATTTCATTATTCTTCTGCTTGTACTTTGAGATTTTTACACTGTTAAAAGTTGCATTTTTATATTACATAGAAAACACCCAATATGATCTACAGAGGACTGAGCAGGCTTCGTCCATGATACTATTTTTTTTGATATTTACTATTTATTGCGAGAAATATTTATTGTTGTTTAAACGTGAGATGATACAGATACTTATTGTTTACCTAGTCGTCATCGGCCGAATAGCTTAACTCGAATCGAGTACCTACTACCTATTATATGGTTCGAAATTCCTAAATTAAAATTCAACCACCTGCATGTAAAATTTTTGTAGTCGCTACACCCTGTGCACATCAATATACAATCTTAAAATATCACTTTAAAAAAATTTTTTGAAAAAGTCTATTCATGTTTCCACTCCGTAAATCTGCATAAATCAATAGAAAGTAAGTCTAATACTGTACATGGCTAAAATAAAACCAAGTAAAAATCAGGTATACAGTTATTAGATATAATTTGAACTTTGCCAGTGTCTAGTTTAAACAAATAGTATTTTGACCCTTGATAAAAAAGTGAATTGTACATTTGTTCATGACACATTTATTATTTGTGTATATCAAAGGTAATTTTTAAAACATTTTTTGTTTTAGAAATAAGAGCCTTGGCCTCAAAATTAGTAGAACAATGGTTGAAGACTGTTAAAGGTGAAGAAGTTATTCCAATAAAAGTATCTGATATCCAAGATATAATAAATGAAGCCAAAGCAGAAGATTTTCCAGAAACTAAATCAAATAATGTAGTGCAATCTGAAACATTGTACATAGATAATGACACTGTGTTAGAAACTGTTACTGTAGACACACCGGAATCTGATATTGATAGTGTTGAAAACAGTGAGGTCAGGGTGAAAGAAGATGAAGACACAGACAAGGAGGTACTGCCTGTGCTAAAAATAAAGCTAAAGAATGGGAAACAGATTATATCTCAAGTTGATGATGAGGATAAAAAATCTTCAGATGATTCATCTGATAGAGAAAAGAGCAAGGATAGGCATAGAAGTAAAGACAAATCACATGATAAGTGCACTTCAAGATCCAGTTCATCTAAATATTCCAGTAAAACATCTTCAAACGATAAACACAAAAGTAGCCATAAAAGTAGTTCAAGTTCTGGTAAGCATAGCAGTAAAGATAGATCCAGAGAGAAAGATAGACATTCATCTCATAGATCAAATTCAAAAGATAGTAGTATAAATAGTGATAAAAAGTCTAGTTCTAGTACTAGTAATAGTAGTAAATCAAAAGATCGAAGTAAAAGAGATAAGGAAAAGAACAAAGAAAAAGATAGAGATCAAAAGATTAAGGACAGTTCACAAAGATCTTCTGAAAAATTGGAAGACAAGTCACAGTCACCGTCAATTCATAAACTTGGTAAAATACCTAAATTGAGCGATGTAAAAAAAGAAAAACCATCAATATCTATTGAAGTTAGAAAACCCGATGAACCGAAACCAAAGACAGTCAAAACGTTTAACTCCAAGTTTAGAAAACATGGCTTGGAAGAAGAAATAAGACCTCCACCGTCACGTGCGTCATTACTAAATAAAAAACCTCCTGTTCTCCCGCCCACTTTATCAATACCTAAACGACCATCTCCCCTTCATACTGATAGTCCTCCTGAAAAGAAACCAAAAACAATTGATATGGACAAACCTGGAGCTATTAAAGTGATTCCACCTAAACCAAAACGTAAGTATAAACGTATAATTAATCTTATGAACATCTTAATAATATACAAATTTTTTTCAGGAGCTGCTTTTTTCAAACAACTGTCATCAGTAATATTGAGAGGATGCACTCTTTAATTTTTGTAACAAGTGGTAAGTCTGAAATGTATAAATATGATGGTTCCATGACATTTTTGTAAAGTATTTATATTAATAATAAATTCTAACCTTAACAGCATAATGATGGTTTTTTGTAAAAACCTTTAAAATAGTATCGGTAACAAGTATGTTACAGTAGACTCTTCTTGCCACGAGGGTTCAACGCATAGCAGCTGGGTGCATCGGTGCTTCAGCCGCGAATCATCGCTTCGAGACCGATTTATGCAAAGTAAACACATAAATTTTAATGAGATAAACGAAATTATTATATTGTCAATATGTAGGGGGCGTGTTGCGAAAACAGTTTACTCAAGAAAATATTAAAGTGAGCAATTATGAGTTTGGATGAATAGAATATCATTTACTTTTACATCATACGATTTTTTAAAACAACTTTGCCAGCATTTCAGAAGCCTTCGTTTATATTATTTGCCATTTATTTTCCCGTGATTCATAAAACTATGAAATAGGAATTAGACTATTATTTTGCAGTTTATCTTCTGTTTAAAATTGTATACGAACTTTTACTCATTACGTTTTCTTATCCTAGGCCCTGTTATCAAAAATACTCTTTTATCAATGAAACTATTGTTTAAAATAGATTAGTTAATAATGTTCGAATCATAGAAAGGTTTTTCATGAATTACGGTACCTTTTCATTTTATTATTCAATCGAATCGGCATTAGACACCTGTGTTAGGATTTAATTGCCCTTATCACACAGATAATGATTACTAAAATTGTAACACAACTTTTGGTAATCAATACGAAATTTAAAATTATTCGCGTTAGTATCTATATTGCTATGAATAAATTGGTTTCATTTAACATTAAAGGTAGTCGGTCAAAGACACGCACAATATTAATTTCCTCAAACCAAATTAAACAGTCTGTCTTTTTTGAGATACCCACGTAAAACCCCGTCTTAAACGACTGGAGTTGATTCCTGATCAGATTTTGGGTAATCACTATGTATGCAGATTACATGTAAGCAAATTTTCTGTGTACAATATGATTTTAAGCTGAATTGTATTGATTCTTCAAGTTTTTTTTATAAGGACATTCGTTAGATTATCTTGGAAACTAAATCTAGTAATCTGATTTCGGCATCTAACACGTTGCGCATCGCATAAATTCATTGTTATTCGTAATGCGGTTGGGATTCAAGATCTTTTAAGTGAGCTTCATATTCGGCACTACCACATAGGTTGTACAGATTAGTATTTCATCATATTATACACTTTCAATTGCAATATGAAATTTATGGACCTCTTTGTTAGGATCTTCAAAAAACTCACAGAAAGGCGTGGACTTAATCTCATAAGTTCTGATCTATTGGTGGTAAACGATGAAATAAGAAAGCGAAGTAATTAGGGTTAAGTATGGTTTTACATACAGTATTACTGAAGGTACAAGCAATGTTGCTGTACTTGAAAAATGTTCTAAATCTATGAAAAAAGTACAGTTCACGGATCACTGCAATCAGCCTCACCACTGGAATGTATATATAATATATAATAATCTAAATATAACTTAAGTCATATCATACAAACAAAATAATTGCCATAATGAAAATAGATTGTTTGCCAGTTGATACTATGAATTTATCATATAATGGTGTTTTTACAATTATAGCAGTACTTAAGTAAATTATTCCATACAAAAATTATGTCGTTATCATAATGCTAAATTTTAGATTTCGAACACGGGTCTGTGTTAATATTCTATTTGAACCTAACAAACTGGTACTGTAGCTAAATTTTTTGAATGTTAATCAATATAGATAGTTGAAAATTACGGGGTGGGGGTCGGTTCACAGTAATTAATTGGTATTCTTATGGGACGCTTGAAATAAATGGTCACTTTATTGCAATAAATGCACATAATGCAAATTTACATACAGCAAAACTGGCTCAACACTCAATAATTTAAACTGTCCGTTACTGGAACAATAGAATATTCAAAAACAGCTAAGAGCTATCTATCTGCTTCAAAATATACAAAATGCCATTGCTTTGTATTAGATGATATGGCCGAAAGCCGTCTATATAAAATGTTAATTATGCAATGTTATTGAACCTGTAAGTATTATACGTAAATAACAGCGGCTTCACAAATTCGAACACTAATTGTATAGGTAGATCAATGTTTTTGCATACCTAAAATTTTAAAATTTCCGTATCATATAGATCATTCACATTAGTGCAGAAAGTCTTCAACAGATTTGATATGGACATATAGTTCAAGAATATTTCAATAAACAGAATATGATTGTCGAGTGATAGAACATTAGCAAACTCAATGGATTTTATTTAAGGTAGGCAGGCTACGTGATGTATCTAAAGTTAAATGTTAGTTTGCAGAATTTTGACTATATTAAAAATGGAAGATGCTTTCATCAAGCAATATCTATGAAAACATAAAATCACATTAAAATAAACTGCTCTCTTATGTTATAAATACGGAGCTACTATTTGAATGTACGGGGATATATTCTCGTAGTTACCGTAGTCTTGTACACGACGTGTTCAATAAATGTTTCAAAAATAATTTGTTACGCTAAATTTTTTTCGTGCACTTAAATATTAACATGTCCTGAAAATTATTGTAAAGAGATATTTCGGACCTCTATATTAAACTAAAAAAGCAGTGGCAGCGTAGTGGTTTCAATTCAATTCTCACTTCTAGTCTGGGTTCAAAGCTAGGCACGCAGCTCCGACTATAAAGTTACGTGCGAATTATAATTTAAAATTTAAACAGCACGTGCGACAACGATGAAGGAATTCTGCACGCCTTAGAGCACGTCATAAAGAATATTATGTTTTCAAAGGTTTGTGAAGTCCTCACTTGACCAACGTGGTAGACCATGACTTAAACCCTCTCATTATGAGAGGAAACAAGTGTCCCACATTGGAACAATCAAAACGGACCGAAAACGTTAAAGATTCAACTTTTCTTAAAGCGGGAATCTATAGTATTAATTAGCTATTATTACCAGTTATAGTGTTTATACTAACGTTAATAGTAGTAAAAATGCAAACAAAAACTGTTTGATCCAATCTACTACTGATTAAATCAATTTTTGTTTCGCAAATAATATACCTTTTAACGTGGTACTTTGATATAACATGAGTATTTACTTGACGTAATACTACATTTTACTACTATAGCTATTACGTACATACGTGCAAAGTGTAATGTGACAGCCCTAGCGAGGTTATATATGATGTTTGCAAATTTGTTTTGTCGCAATTGAAATATAAATAAAGTAAAAATTTACTACATAATAAGTACTTCATGCTACTTGTATTTGCTCCATCTTGTGCGTCTTTCCCAAACGGTATTACATATAAGAAAACAAATTCTATGTAGTCTACTTTCGTCGCAAGTTTTAAAACTGTTTAATTTGTGTACTTCGATTTAATTACTGTTAACGTACAACTAGATAGCAACCGTTACGAATTTGATGACATTGTGCACGGTCATATGCTAAGATATTTTTTGCCGCCAATGGCACAGTCGCGGCGACGGCGTACCGTTGGCACTACTTTACCCGTAACATAAAATACTGTCTACGTAAGCAAAGCGGGCTTGTTCTGTATATTTAGTATTCTCATTTGTAATCTAATTAATACCAAAACTGTATTTATATGTATATGACTATACTGAATACATACAGGTGGACTTTATGTCAAATTAAACTAGTTTGGATTTAAGTTATCGTCTACATTGTAGACTACGTTTGGCAAAAGCAGAAAATCCAACTAACGTAGAACTTGCGTTTCATTGGACGAGATTAGTGCAGATATACATGCCGTCGTCCATTACCTTCGGAATGTTTATACTGTTTTCTAATAATCGACGTTTAATGAAATTCATATCGTATAATTTAAATCAATAAATGGTTGCGTTTATACTATTCTCATCCATTTCAAATATTTAATACAAAAATATTACCAATCTGAAATTTTTGTTGGTAGAAGTAAGAAAAAGTAATTTGATTAGAAACAATAATATGCCCATTACTCTTAGATTTATGTCATGATTGCAGGAATAACAGCACCGATTGAAATACTTCTCAAAAGAGGTACGGGCTATGTCTAATTTTACTTAATGCTTTATATTAGGTTAGGCTTTTAAGTCTATCTGTGTCAAAAACTCTGAAACTGAATTAACGTTTCTCAGACGATATATCAATTAATAGCGATTTATTTAGATTAACAATTTCTGTTAATTCCATTTTCAAAAAAATATAGTTTCTGCAATTTAAATTAGTTCATGCAAGTCATGTATATGTACGTTCATATCATTTATTACCACTCAAGAAAACTAAAGTGTATGCTATAACAGTGTGTATATAGTGTAAAAGATTTTGCTCAAGCCTTTTGACCTTTACCCGTAGAATAAATCACTACATCCACAAATTTAGCAATAACACAGTTTAATAGAAAATCGTGCAAAGCGTGTTGATGTGATCATCGCGGTTATTATGGCTCCGATTTTGCAACTTTTATTTGTTACGACCTTTTTTTTTCAATATCTCGCTAATTGTAGTACCATTTGTAATATTATCTCATACAATATAGTAATACTTTGCAACTATTAACATAAATTTAACAGTTCGTTAATCTTGACATAATAAATTTTATGAATAAACAAGAGTTTTTTTATTAAACGTTTTTTTTTGTATTTTACAATTATTTTTGTAGTTCGGTACCTACTGATTTGTTTATGTGGAAGGTTTATTACAATTTCAGATTATTGAAAACTAACATTGTTGGTATTCAAGTGAAGACCCATGAAAGGCAGATCTAGACTTAGTCCCGTACCATATCATTTAAATATAAAAACTAAAACATTTCAGTCCGCTTAAATCTTGAAAATAGAGTAATTATTAAAAATGACCCTCTAACAGCGTAACTGGTAGAGAATCCAGCTCCAAAACGAATAAATTTTTTTTTTATTTATTTATATGTATATATTATATATACATGTATATATCGCAGATCGTTTAATAACGTACGGACTTAAAGTCGCTTAAGTTCCCCTATAACTGACCTCGTTTTCTATTGCGCGTATAAATTGTGTGACTTTATGTGGAAAGATAAACTTAATACAATAAAGGAAAGAAATCTCTTGCTCAAAAATGTTAACAATTTCATTACTCGATACCACTAATTTCTCTTGTTCGTGAAATATGTTATTATTAAGTAAAAAACATACAAAAAATAATTATTGTCACAATCTATCTGCGGCCGTAGGTACCTATATATTGTATTTATTCTAATATTCAATGTGAATAATTGTAAACCATTCCAGTTTTTTCATTTGTAGTTTTACGTGAGTTTATTTTTGGTCAATAAAGTCTTTAACGAAGACAAAATAAACACTGTATATTAATAAATAAAGTTTGATTTTGAATTAGTTACCTTATTTTCAACGGGTAAAAAAATAAGCGATATTTGTTATAGATACCATTGCATCGACATAAGTTTCGCTGCTTTCTTATAATATTGCTAAGGATGACATTGAAAACTTGACCTACCCCGTTACGATCCCAATTCGGCGAGTTTATCTTAAATACAGTCTGTGAAAGTTAGAAGTACAGTAACAATCCTATGTACACTTACGGTGTTATTGTTTTCGAAATCACTTCTGTAATATTTTTTTCTTAATTATAAAATTTTTGGCTATTAAATATACAAATAAACATTATATTATTAGTATTATTATATAGGTTTTTTAAATTTGGTTCGCATTATTATGAATATCTATATGACTAAGAGCATGTTGCTTTACTCGAAATAAATGGAACCCGTTTTATACATTTTAGACTACACAATTTCTTTTAAAACATTTAACTGTATATTGCTTGTGTAATCAAAATCGGAAAATGTTGATTTATCTTGTTTAATTCGTTACAGCTATGGTGCTGCAGGAAAGCGATATGTTCATGGATGCCCTTAATGCGTCTGCAACTAACAAAAAGGAACCTAAAAAGCGGAAACGGCGAACTAGTGGGTCTAAAGATGGAAATGCACCAAATGACGGTTCCCCACCACATACCCCTACTCCGTCCAGTCCGAATGGTGATAATAAGTCGGTACCACCTCGATTTTATCAAGACACTTTGGAAACTGAAGACAATAAAGAAAAGAATTCTAGCCTTACAGAGAATACGTGTAACAAAGAAAATGTTGTAAAAGAGGATGAAAATGTGGACGCTAACGAACCTCATACGTTGACAATAAATGGACTTAAGGGAGTTTTGTGTTATCATAAGAAAAAGGGACCAAAAAAAAGTATAAAATGGAAACCTGATTCGGAATTAGAAGAGATACAATATTTCGAACTTGATGAAACTGAACGTGTAAATGTAACTAAAACTTTTACAGACATGAAACACTTGGAGCGAATTCATGAACGTGAAGCTTTCGAAAAAGCTAGAAACTTAATTAACGATGACATTATGGAAGAAAAAACGCACTGGAAGCCGTTGATTCTAATAGATGCAGAGGGTCAAATTCAAGTAGAATATGGTAAGAACAGTAAAGAAAGAGACCTACAAGCAGTACGACAAAAGGGAACACTACAGCCTTTATATTTTCATAAGTCCATGATACCAGATTCTCCTTTCGAACCTGATCCTGAAACACACGTTTATTCGGAACCATGTTCTATACCTCTTGATGACATAACTGGAAACCAAGATAATGTTAGTGACTTTAGAAATATGCCATGGCCCGAACCAAAAGGAAATGCACCTGCCTCGTCTAGCAACAATTTGAATGTGCAACCTATGTTCACTCCAAATATGCCACAGTTCCCTAATAATTTTCCAACTGCCCAATTTCCGGGAGTACCACCAGGCTTTCAGGGCCCTCCTATGGTACCGGGAGATTGGCCGAACGGTGTGCCTCCTCATATAATGGCTAATGGAATTCCGGCGCCTATGGCTGCTACAAACATTCCGCCTGGAGCTATGCCGCCTGGAACTATTCCACCTGGAACCATGCCGCCTGGAATGATGGTTCCCCCGGAAAATATGATGATGGGCCCAGAAATGTTCGGTGCACCAAATCCTATGTTCCCTATATCACCAGAAGGTTTTAGCATGCAGCAAAATATGTTTCCGATGGATTATAATATGGCTGGACCTCAAGGACCCCCATGTCCTGATGGTTTTGCAGGCCCAGTTAATTATCGTGGAGGTATGCGTGGGCGCGGTGCCGGGGGACACTGGCGAGGTAAAGGAACTGGCTCTTGGGAAGGCCCTCAACGTGGTCGAGGAGGAACTTTTTCTCGAGGTGGGCGAAAAGCTCTATGTATATATTTCCAGAGAAAAGGATCTTGTCGACAAGGTGAAAATTGTTTGTTTTTGCATCCGGGTGTAAATTGCCCTTTTTAGTTTAGTAGTTTATTAAGTCCAGTAAATTAAAGCCGCTATACATAATGTAATAATATTTTAACGTAAGTAAAAGAGAGTTAAATGTAACGTTTGTTCAAAAGACTGCTAGACGTGTAAGTTTGTAAAAATGTAAATAGACTCTTAAAATACATATATAAAAATATATATAAACGTTACAAATAAACTCATACAAAATATAATGTGTTTTACTATTTTCAACTTCAATATTCAATTCATTGTATCCGTATTTTAATATAGAATCGCTATTTTAACAAAAATCCCTACTTCTCTACGGTGGTAAGGGTATATCGCTTGGTTTTATTATAAATAAAAAAATGAAACAGCAAAATGATACCATTTAAAAATACTGTAACATTTCCAAAAGCTACCAGCGTCATCAAGTATCGAAATGAGTTAGGTATTAAAGTCGTGAATGGATCGAGTGAAACAAAACGATGATTCATTTTTAAGACTTACAATAAGAGCAAATGTAAATATTGTTAGTATAAGAATAGCATAATACTCTGGTATTTGGACGCACGACCTACACCTTGACCCACAACGATTGTTGGAACTAGTTAAGGGCAAAATACAGAATCTGGACAAGATACCGAGGTGCCTTCAGGAAAACCAGCTTACTATACGTAGACTTTTTACCCTCAAAACCCCCTCTGTGGTCTTCCTCCGCACTATTAAAAGGATTCAGTGAATTTCAAAGGAACGTAAAAAAATTATTAAATAACTTCTTAATTTTTTTCCTACGTAACATATTATATATTCTTATTGAAATTTATTAATAAAGTAATCATAATAAATTACATGACGTTTTTTATAAATAAGATAACCGTAACGTATTATGCGTCATAACATGTATAGCTGACCCGGCGATTTTAGGCCGTTATCCCACTGGCGTTTTACGAGCGTTGGCGTTTCTCCGACGTCAACGCTGCGCAGACGCGACGTTGACGTCGGAGGTCTCTAGTGCAAGCGTTGACATTACAATTACGCAATGTTACCGTCGCGTCGACGCGACGTTAGTGTTGCGTTTTTTTAGGAACAGGCACAATCACGCCGTCCCGGTCTGTCTGTGTGGCCGCGGGCAAGGGTTATGGCCGGGGGCCATTTGCACAGTTGCTGCTTTAGCGAGCTTACGTAAGTATTGGTACAATTTAAAATGCAATCACAATCAGAAAAGGAGTTCGATATTGAACTAGGTATTTATAAATGAAATTCTAAATTGTCCTGTGTTATGGGATATGTCGAAACGAGAAACTGTAACCCTGAAATTAGTGTCTAAATATTATATGTGATATTGAATCACTTCTAAAAGTTGATTAAATTTAATCTTAGGCATTTGCAAATATTTATAAAATTCCGGTTCACTATTTTTAATATGATTAGAGTACACTGCGAAATATTCACTTTTTTGACCTCGATTGGCTCATAAAGGTTTTTCCCAAAATTGACGATGATACTTTCTTTTTCTTTTACGTAATTTTCGACGAAACAGCAACACCAACAATAGTGTTTTCTCGTCGGAAAACATTTTGTCTCAAATTGCTGCATCTACGCGAAGTTAACGTTGCGTTCCATACAAGCGCAACGTTAACGTCGCGTCTACACAGTGTCTCCGCTGTGCAGACGTTAGACGAACGTCGACGCTCGTAAAACGCCAGTGGGATAGCGGCCTTATACTCTACAACTTTTATAAAAAATGGTAATACGACTTAAGGGAAAGGGAGCGAGATGTTCCCAAAAAACTGATTTTCTCAACTTTGAATATCTAATCCACGCTTTTGTGACGTGACGTCACTTATGAGATTATTGAGACAAAAGTTAAAATACCAAAATAAAGGTATCTCACCAAAAACGCTTACGTTAAATGAGGGTTTCTTATCAACAATCTCGACCCCTTCAATTAAGTACCTATTTAAACATACTTTATGATAACAATTATTATTCTTACGTTCAACATGTACAAAAACTTAGAGAAAGCAACAAAGCTTAAGTCTCCCCGTTCCCCCCATTCGCATCTTTGGCACATTCGCAATTTTGCATCTGCATATAGGTAATCATTGTGCACAGGCTTAATGTCTGTCGGCAGCTCGGCAGTTGCCTACCTATACTATAATATTATAAAGCTGAAAAGTTTGTTTGTTTGTTTGAACGCGCTAATCTTAGGAACTACTGGTTCGAATTGATAAATTACTTTTATGTTGGACTTGTGATATCGGTATCAAGGAAAGCTATAGGCTATACAATATACCACTATGACTAATATGAGTTGAGCAGCAATGGTAAATGTTGCAGAAACGGGAAAACGTTTCTGTTTTAAGAGCTTTCCTTGCGTGCGCTACGTAAGCAGAGATACACTTAAATGATGTACTAGAGATTTGTAGATCTATAAAAATACTACAAATAAGTCCACAATAGCATGTTTCTATTTCTTATGGTCAACTCACAATAACTACTTTTATGTCCAAAATTTCAATTAAAAATATTACGTTATTTTAGAGGCTATTTTCGTCTATTCAGTATTAATCCTTATCTAAATAAATGCGCCACCAAAAAATATTACGTCCGCTAGCCAGCGCTTTCCACTCGAAGATACAGGAGGTTGTCTACCAACATATAAGCTACTTTTTATCCTAGAATTCCTGTGGGGGTCGATATTTACGCGGGAAAAACTTTGTGTCACACTGAGTTTCCACGCGGGCGAAGCTGCGCGTACATCTAGTATAATAATAATAATAGAAAGTAGATGGCGCAACGCTCTAAGTCTAGGTGATATTATTCTTCAGTTTCTTACAATGAAAGTAGATGGCGCTGTACACTAGTCTTATTACAGGCATTAATAAATAATTTAAATACAATACAAATAACTACGGTATGTAGAATCATTTCAGTTCGAATTATTAAGATTATCACTAAATTAGATGCTGCGCGAGATACTGATACTTGTCTATAGATTGGACAATGTAATATAATGGTCTCTGTTACCACTTATCTATGCACTGCACAATTACACCTTGCATTGCACAGACAAGACAGCATACGTGTCAGATTTGTCATTAAACACAAGTCAGGTCAGTTACTTTGTTTAGGATTTACGTTTTGTTGCGCTTAAATAAATTTTAATGTTTCTGACAATAAATTTCAAATGTATTGTTGAATAGCGTAGAATATTATTCCCTGAATTATAGCAGAATATAATTTCAATTGTATTATTAATTACGTTGTTTCGATGATCTGTTTTAACTGTGTATTATTGTGATAGTAATCCCTTTGTATTATGCAACGTTGGTTTTTTACAGACGATCGTAAGAAGCAAAGAATAAAAATACAAAAGAACATGTCAGAAAAACAATTATTGAAGGAGCCCGAAATCCCCGCACAGGAGTGGCCTTTTTGCGTGTCTGTGTCAAACATCGACTCTAAGGAAAAGGTCTTCCTTACGGGAAATATATTAGAATTAGGACAATGGGATTACGCGAAAATGATTCCCATGGATCATGATCAGGAAAACGGAATGTGGTGTAAGCGCATCATCATACCAAATACTTGCGATGTGCTTTATCGTTATGCCATATGTCTTGTTAACGAAGAGACTAACGATGTAATTATTCGCCGATGGGAAACAAATATTCATCCAAGAGTAATCAAGGAGTGTATGTTGCATCCGGCTACAGATACCTTTGGGGAATATGATCATAAAACGAGTGTAAGTAGAGGATGGCTGACGTCCCAAACATTAGTACAATTTAAATTTATAAACAACCCGTTAAAATTAAAAAGTCGCTTGGCTGACAGATTGATGAATATTAAAGTTACACCAGTGAAATTATCATTTGGTATTGAACCTCACATTGAAGAATCATCCCTGAGTACCGATACAATGGATTCGGAAGTGCCTCAAGGAGTGTATGTGGAGGTATCTACACTGGACAATGATACTAAAATATGCCGTTTGCAGCCACAAGAACAATTTGGAAGGGAGTATCGCCCAGAAGATGTGCTGTTAGTTAATGTATTTGCTCCCAATTTTCGGAACTTAGCATACCTAGTGGATTTCTATTCATATAGTACACGTGCATCAGTTGAAGATCCCCCGTGTACTGTGGGCTACACATATATCCTGCCAAACATGTTCAAGCCATCAGAAGGAACTCTGGAGTTACCAGTTACATGCAATGTAAAGCATCGACCTTTGGGCACTGTTATATTTGAATATCTCATTGTCTACCCCATGCAAGGTAAACTCTGTGATATGCAAGTATCCTATGCAAAACATTGGGATCCATCATGGACTGGTCTTGAAGTTGGTCATCGAGGTCTGGGTGCAAGTTTCAAAACTAAAGAGTAAGTTTTCTTTTGTTATCATATAAATCTCCAACTAATGTCAATTAGGAATACTCAAAGTGGACAGTGTGTGGGCCTGATATCTAGAAAATTTTTCAAATGTTAGTAATAATAATAATCTAACTATATAATATAATTTAATAAAAATTTCTGTGTTGCAATGGTTGACATAAAAAAAACCTTTATTTTTATACAAGCCATCTATTTTATGTCTATACACCAATGGGCAAGCAATGTTGTAAGCTTTTGTGTCCCATAATCCATGACCCTTTTCAGAGGTAATGCTATTCGTGAAAATACAATAGCTTCCCTTAAGAAGGCAGCTGCAAGTGGGGCAGATATGCTGGAATTTGATGTGCAGCTAAGTAAAGACATGATACCTGTTATCTATCATGATTTTCATGTATGTATATCAATGAAAAGAAAGAAAGAGGTTGATTTCACTGAGATGCTTGAATTGCCAGTGAAAGACCTAACATTGGAACACCTACAGAAACTGAAGGTATCAAGGAATCAGCTTTCTAAGCCATTTATCCTGACATATCACAGTCTGTACTCTGTAGATTTTTTAATTTTTTAATATGTTTCTCCTTCAGGCATTTCCTTGTGTATATTGACACAAAAACAAGTATTTTCACAGAAAAATAAAATATTCTACACTTTTCATAAGCAATTTAACTATCCAAAAATAGTTTTCTAGAGTAACATTATATGTATTAAATTATGTAATCCATTGTTGAGTTTTCAAATTATATTGAAGTTATTATTTTGCTGCAATTCAAACTTTCAATATCAAGTATATTTTTGCACTTGGAACCGTAAACTAGAATGTAATTATTTTATATGTAAAGATTGGTTACTGTATACTCCATGCAGTCTACGTAGTATATGGGTCATTCTTCTATAAGTGGTTTTAACTTCTTTGGCTAGATGATAATAGGGAGAGATTTTTTCAGACTTAATTTGGATTTCAGGAAAATGTACTTTAATTGAGCATTTAAACATAATTGTTTCGATAAAATCCTGTGATTTATTGCATAAAATGACAACACAAAGAAAATAATGAAAAACAATGTTATAATGATTGTTATATACATTACCTCATATCTGAGAATGACTTGTGTAAAATAGAATATATATATTCAGTTAATTTTTTATGAAAGCTTTTAATCAATAGTAAGAGTATAACTTTTTTAGTATATAAAATTGCTTCATTATCAGATTTCCTATAACATTGCTTCAGTTCATGCTATAGATAGATAGACAAAGTGAAGTCATGAAAAATGATGTTGTAATTATTTTATATAATCTTATTTAAATAGTGTGCCAGATAATTTAAGCTGACCTTGTTATTTTCCAATGATTGTATATTAGAATGTATTCCGTCCTTGTGCATGTCATAATCAACTGTATTAAATCAACAAATTGCACCCACTATTCTAGACCCATTTACATCAACAAAAAGGATAGTGAAACTTGGATGCTGGATCCCCACTCAATTAATATGTACATGTCGTTTTTTATTACACAATAAGCTTGCGTTTGACTGCAAGCCCACCCAACACCTGGCCTTCCTTTTAATCTTAGTATTCAACAATTCACTTCAGATGTACTAAATTTTCTTTTATTTGTGTATTTTTTTAGGTATACCACTTAGTAGAAGGTCGGAACCATGAGATATTATTCTTTGATGAAGATTTAGAAGAGCATCAACCATTTCCTACTCTTGAGGAGTCTTTGAAAGCTATAGATTCTCATGTAGGGTTCAATATTGAACTTAAGTGGACTATGGAATTGAATGATGGGACATTTGAATTGAATAACCCCTTTGATATGAACACATATGTTGATAAGGTACTTTCACTATTTATGTAATCATATCATATTAACAACCTGTGATATTGACTATAGGTGCCTATAAATAATTGCTAGTAAATTCATTGTGATGATGGTGATTAATGATCATTACTCATTTATTTATGTTACATATATTTGTTAATCAAGTGTTACTTGACAGGTATTAGAAGTAGTCCTGAAGAATGGTGGTGAACGTCGTATAGTATTTTCATGCTTCAATCCAGATATCTGTACCATGGTGCGAAACAAACAAAATAGATATCCAATCATGTTTCTGACTGTAGTAAGTAGCATTCACTTTTTCATATTGACAGGAGACCCCTGTCCAGCAGTGGAATAATAAAAGGGTTTAAAAATGATTATTCTTGGTAAATTAAATATACAGTTTTCAATTTTCAATTAAGCAAAATCACTTTTCATTATCATTATAATTATTGAGAATATTAGTGGAACCAGTCACAACAGTGTTCACCAGTTTTATGAAAAGACTAAAGAATGTCATATGTCTATGATTAATAACTATTCAATAGGGTATACAAATGTTTACCAGTAACCAGGAATAATCTCGTACAAATAAAAGGGTCTTTACAATACCCCATTGGCACAAAGCAGATTAATGGATATACTACTAGTCAGTAACCTGTTAAACAACATATCTTTCAGTATTCTTCATTGTCCTGAATGCTTACTCCATAATTGTACACTATTGACACATGGGGAATTCTGAGGTATGTTATACAATCATTGTATAATAGCAGAATAGTTCACACATCATGAGGAAGACCAATGAAGGATCACGCAACATGGCTTCAACAACATCTGCTCTCTTCCCGTTTGTGTATTCCAAGGATGTGAGTATGTTCGCCTGAGCTTGTGTGAGAACGAGGTTACAGGCGTCGGCCGCTACTACTGCAGGAGACCTACGCCAGCGTTGGAAATACCAAATTGAACTTAGAACGTGTTTTATCTGTTGCAATCAAGTAAGTGTGGACTCTTCAAATTTTATAATATAATTTTCAACGGATAAAACTCGCGAGGGATTCTCTGACTCATCAAATTAGTAATAATGATTCTGAATCGGTGTTTGTCGCTTATTTAACAGGGAATAACGAGCAAATATCAACCATATCGTGATCCCCGCTGCCGGTCGATTCCCGCTGCGGTGCAGAATGCAATCAGCTCGGACCTTTTGGGCATTGTCGTGCACACCGAGGACCTACTTCGGGATCCCACGCAGGTGCGAATAAAAGATTTAACAGCCAGTGTAACACTACAGTGTAATCCTATCTATACTTCTATACTATACTATATAATATTATAAAGCTGAAGGGTTGGTTGAAAGCGCTAATCTCAGGAACTACCTGTTCGGATTGAAAAAATATTTTTGTGTTGAATAGTCCATTTATTGAGGAAGGCTAAAGACTATATAACATCACGCTATAACTAATAGGAGTGGAGCAGCAACGAAAAAACGTTCCTTTATTATTCCGTTTTCCGTGTAATTTTTATAGTAATCATAGTGTAACGTTCTTAAAATAGTTTCTTAATAGATTGTTCTGTGATTAACGCGGGTGAAACCGTGGGGCACAGCTAGTTCAAAATATACATAAGCGAATTATTATGTAGTTGGATTAATATAACAGGGTGCTTAGAATTTCCGTGTTTAAGTTTGATATCTGTTAGGAATTGATATTATCTGAAAAAATATACCAAATATGTGCAAAACTTTTTCATATCTATAAAGAAAGAAAATATAACGTCCATAAGCCTGTGGTGAGACTAACTGGCAGACCAACAGAAACTGTAGAACAACAGCGTTGAATAACGATTATTAAAACAGAAGTGGGACCTAGACTACTAAAACAAAATCTTTCTTACACGGAAACACGCGCATAGGTACAAGCACCAAGAAAATAAAATGTATAAATTATAATTATTGTCAGTCAGCTAATTGTAGTATCCGCGCTTTAGACGAAATAATATACATATATAACGTTAACATTTTTTATTCAGGTCAAATTAGCCACAGATGTTGGATTGGTTATGTTTTGCTGGGGAGATGACAACAACGACAAGAATACCATCAAGAAACTCAAAGACATGGGTCTTCACGCTGTTATATACGATAAACTTGATCAGTATACAACAAAAGAAGTTAAGGTATAACAACCAATCAATGATATAATTATAATTCCTATAGGTTTCCACTAGTGATTGCACTATGAAAGATAACAAGCTTGGCTTATTATAATGTTACAATATGACACCGCATAGTCCGTAAGGTGTATCTTGATCACGAATGTATGACGATAAACAGGAGAGCATATTCATGGTGGAAGCAAGGGAGTCGCAGCGGGAGCTCATGCGGCTCACGGCGCTGGAGCAGCTGCCCAACTCCGAGAGCAGCGCCTCCACGCACACGCTGTGCGACTCTGAACCGCGCCCCTATCTCGATCTCTCCATACGAAACAAAATCCAAGACCGATCCACCGTCACCTCTCTGGAATCCCTCGCGTCCTCTATCGATATTAAGGACGATCAAACCGATAAGAATCTTAAACGCAATCACATAATTATGAACGTAGCTAAAGAGTCGCAAGTGAAGGAGAACCGGGTTTCTTTCACTGGCTTATTTTCAGCTGGAGATAATTCTAAGGGCTCGTCAAAGAAGACCCGCAGAGATAACGAGTAACGGGCGACATAACATAAACGAGATATATTTTTATTATTTTATTTTGCTCAATATCTTTTATTTCTCCATTGTTTTTAGAATACATAAATAATTTTTGTGATTTTTTTATCATGACCATATAGTATTAAAATTTTTAGCTCATACATACTCATATAAATTTGACAGGATCACGAAGTTTATAAAAATACCTATGCAATGCAGAAAATGCAATCATTAATTAACATCAAATTAAAATAATACGTTGGAACAAACTGCCATCAGGTTAGACAATGTTAGCTGCATCATGGCAGCACATGTCATAAAATAAAGAACAATAATTTCCATTTCATAATAAACATATAATTCTATTTTTGTTATAATATAAATAAGTAGTTGTAACAATGTAAGGTACAAATAAGCCGCTGTCAATTTACAAACATGTGATATCTATAGTTACAGTTATCCTCCAATGTACGAGGACAGTTTTGTTGATGTACGCGGAGTTATAATGCACTATCTATAGTATTAGAAGTCTTGTATTACGAATTACTTTGCATGGTCTCGCTAAGCTAATATTTCTTTATTTATGCATCGTTACTTTATCCCGGTAATTATAGTTGTCAATTCATTACTTCTGATAAAACAATCTGTTAGTGACTCACTTTTGAACATCCGAAATCGAAAGGGGTATTAATAATATTAGTATCGATAAAATTGTTTATTATAACATTATCTCATAATTTACTTATCTCGTAGCAGTTGTATGGAATTAGTTTATCCATGAAAGGACATTAAAGAGTACATAAATGTTATGTATTTTTGTGATATATATTATAATTCAGATATTTTTGTACTAGGTAATCATTAGTCTGTGATATTTTATTTACTTTTCCACTATAGTGTCGTAACAAATTTTATTTCTATCATTATTTCATCAGAATAAAATATTTGTGATAATTTTATATAGTTTAATTTATTACTATAATAGATTATTTATTTTCTTTTTACCATGTCTGTGCCGAAGGATAAAGCTGGTTCGTCTCAAAATGTATAAAAAGTATCAATTATTTAGTTTATGGCTTAATTAGTATAGGAAATGAATCAACTGCGCCGATGGATTTTTAAAAGCAAGCACAGGTAATAGTTATATTTTGTATTTTTTGTCTTACAATTTATCTATTTACAAAAACTTAACCTAGCATTTTAGGAGAACCTAATTCGCTAGACAAGCTCCTCTTAATTGCTACCTTAGATTACGTACATAATTTTGAAAATTAAGTTACAAATACTACCTTAGGTTACTTCAAGCTATAATATACAATCACAGTCTCGGCGACCTCTGTGAATTCATTCAGTGTGCAGCTGAATAGGTCAATACGATCCGCGACCGAGTTGAGCGTGCGTAGCGCTCACGTGAACGGCACATGGCGTTATTCGGAGAACGCGCGCGGCTGAAAGACAACAAAGCACTTGGCCACGTTGAAACCCACAGCTTATTCCTGCCGCCCCTTTCAACAACCCTGTCGATGTCCCACTGTAGGCCAACATGGTCTGAGATGTCACCTCGAGAACCAATTTCAAGTCGTCTGCAAACCGAAATCGCGGATCATCTCCGGCAGATCATTTATCATTATGACAAATTGGAGGGGTCCTAAGTTACTGTCCTGGCTGACGCCTGACCTCGTCGGTAATATAAAATATTTAATTTCAAATAACTTATCTGGACGTCAGTGAATTTATTTTTTTCAATTGCATTATTCCATATTATATTGTGTCGTGTATGCATGAAGAGAGTGATGAATGTAGATAAAGCACGGCAGGTTTGTAAGGACATAGATATTTGGCACTCGCTGCTTTCTGCCTACCCTGTGAGGGACCTGGCGTGACGATATGTATTCTCGAGAAACAAGTTTTCATCCAAAGAAATTATATGTGTATTATCCTATTTTTGACTTTTATTCTCCGCAACCAGTATTTACGGTCATTAATAGTACATAATTCGTGTTTTGTCTTCAGTGTGGGGACAGCTTCCAATTCCAACATATTTAGTTACGCCAGAATTGCTCTTAGTGAGTGAATTCAGGACTATTATAAAAAAGGAAGTAATGGCTGCTGAGGATGGTTTAGGAAATTTATAAATAATAAACGACTTACTTGAAATTTACATAATGTATTATAAACAAAATAAATAAGTGTATAAGGGTATTATTATATATTTAAAACTAAAAGTTAAGTACTTCTGGAAGGACGGAATGTTATAATTAATCACATTATTTATTACACTTACTACTTACATACATTCCTAATTAAAACTTATATTATACACATTATATATACTGGACAGCAAATAAACCGGGCCACCGTCTACCTTGGAACTCTCATTCGATTTTCTCAAAAAGTATGAAACTTACAACTATGCATTTCATGTTGATTAAAACTACTACAAATTTATTGCAAAAGTCATCAACTCACATTGTAATAAAGCAACAAACACAATACCAACGATTTGCTCCTTTTTGACTAGAGTTCGCGATTAGCGTTCTTTCTTTCTACAATGAGGGTAGTCAGATATTTCTTATGATTTCTTTAGTTGTCGTCCATCATTTACTCCAGACACGTGAATTTTTGCTTTTTTCTTCGGTCAATAATGGATACGACACCTCAGGAAGCAGCTCAAGCTGTAGCACTACTTCAAGCAGGTGTTTCGCAACGTGAGGTCGCTTGGAGACTTCGAATCATCAGATCTTTGGTACAACGGGTTTACACACGTTACCTAGAGACTGGAGCATTCGATCGCCGACCAGGTACGGGGAGACGTAGGGTTACAACAGCAGCAGATGATCGGTATATCCAACTTACTGTTTTGCGAAATCGCCGCCTCAACGCAGTTCAGGTCCAACGAAGTCTACGTGACGGACGCAAAGTGGTCATAAGTTCAGATACCGTCAGAAGGAGACTTGTTGAACGAAACCTGACTCCAAAGAGAGCCGCAACATACCCAAAATTAACAGTATCCCACCGTAGAGCACGACTTGAATTTTCTCGAAAATATAGTGATTGGACGTTAGAGCAATGAGGCAACGTTCTCTTCACTGATGAGACCAGGGTTAGTCTACATGGAAGTGATCGACGTCAAAGAGTATATCGTCGCCCTGGAGAACGGTATTCTTAGTGTTGCATTGAGGAAACTGTTGCTTATAGAGAGGGATCTGCAATGGTCTGGGGCGGCATCTCGTTAACCGCACATACCGCATTAGTTTTCATCGGTTGGAGGAGCCATACACGTGGATTGACTTCACATCGCTACATTAATGAAATCCTCGCAGATCATGTGGTACCTTACACGGGATATATCGGGCAGGATATGCAGTTGATGCATGATATTGCACGACCGCATGTTGCACATGTAGTGACCCAGTACCTACCCGTCTTCGGCATTCGTACCAGAGACTGGCCAGCTCGAAGCCCGGACTTGAATCCGATCGAGCACTTATGGGATGAGCTGAAACATCGGGTTCGAGCCCGGGTACCTGCTCCAATAAGCCTTCATCAGCTCCGAAGGGTAATTGAAGCGGAGTGGAATACAATTCCTCAAGATTTCATCTTCAGGCTGGTGAGGTCGATGAATATGAGGCTACTGGCAGTTATCCGAGCAAGGGGAGGGAATACTGAATACTGACCAAAAACTTTTTTTACATTTTTTCTTTTTTTCTTTCTTTAATAATTTTTTCATTTTATCATTACCAACGATGAACACGAATGTAAAACGACTCTACATTGTAAAGTGCATAATAAACACTTAAAAAATTAATTAATCCCAATGAATTTTCAATCATTTTAATCGTCATTAAACACACTTTCTGTAAGTATAACTTTGATAGCTATAAGTTGTATACTTTTTGAAAAAATCGGATTAGAGTTCCAAGGTAGCGGGCGGCCCGGTTTATTTGCTGTCCAGTGTATATTATAATTAGATTACAAAACCTTTGTAAATATTGATAGATACTAATATGTAATGTAATGATGCAATTATTACAATACAACATATATTATTGTGCATTTATCACACTCTTTTCATTTCAATGATGTTTACATAATTATAGGTACACATATTGTATTAGTTGCTACCACACATTTGATTATTGAATAATGTCTTATAACTATAACATAAGATATATTTCTGTGATAATTACCGTGTTATAAGAACTAAGAATATTGATTCATAGAAATGTAAAATCTTGATACTTGAGCACATCGGAATTAAGGTAAATAACTTAGGTACGTACATAAGTTATTCAACCATTTTGAGCTTTTCCTTGGTATAGACATAAACAAAATACTTTGGGAGTGAGTTTAGTTTAATGTTCTTAAATCGTTACAACGTCCAATCTGTCTATCTGTATACGCCTGAACGTACAGAAAAAACAAATACTAAATAATCTATGTATTTTAATAAATAACTTTGAATGAAGATCCAATAAATTCAATCGAACTGCGCACTTGGTAAATTCGTTTGATTTTATATAATATTCACTTACATGTTTTAAATGTTTTACACGGTAAAGCTTTACAAAGGGATTACTTTTTAAATAAATATATGTTAATAGGTATCCACAGTACCTACCAAGACTAGTATTTTGTGATTCAAGATTGACAAAGCCTATTTTATTACTTATACTGATTTATTTATTAATAAAATTACAAAAACGAATATCGTGCAATGCATGTAAAAAGTAATGCATATAATGTTGAATGACCAATTTCATATCTGTAAAGAAAACTTATTTCCAGTACAGAACCAATTGTTATCAAGATAATGCGAACAGTGGTAATAAGACTATTCAATATACGAGTATATAGTCAATAAAATCGTATCTTCATAATTCTCTCTTTTTGTGAAGTAAAGTAGCCCAAGGATAATTAAACTATATAATTTTATGAAATATTTTTAAATCAAGAACTTTCAACTGCACAAGTGCCAACACAACCAAATAATTCGTAAATGTACATGTATCTACATAGTATTCATTACTGCGTAATAACTGATCTTTACAACTATGTTAATTGATATGTTAAATAATGCAATGTTACACATTATAATAAATTAGAGATTAAGTGGTTTGCGCAATAAATCTTTCTCAAATCTCTTAAACTAAAAACTCTTTATATCCTCTTCCATTAAGGTTAAAATCATATTATGTTGTTGTTCGACCCTTTTTATGGTCCACTGCTGGACTGGGTCTCCTCTCATAGTGAGAGGGATTATGACACCATGTAAATATATTAGGTAACGTATTCATACTAAGTGACCCGTTACGCGGATACTGGTCTCTAAAACAACAAGCTTCCTCACTGGGACGGAGGTAGGTGGGCTTCGGTTGTTGTCACGTAGTCGATATCACCTAGGCCCTAGAGCAGCGGTCGGCAACCTTTTAGTAGGCAAGGGTACCCACTCAGTGGCAAAATAAACTAAAGGCGGGCCGCACTTGTAGTATAAACCCCAGAAGCCGAATATACCTGTATATT
>DWGJ01000806.1:0-24956 GCA_018246895.1 Aspitha aspitha aspitha | reverse complement strand
AGGTTTATATGTAAAATAATCATGGGAATTGTTTTACTTCCAACTCAACGCGTGCGGGCCACGAGCAGAAATGAATAAATCGAAACTACTGGATCGATTTGTCATTTTTCCAGTGAGTGACATAGGCTATATATTTTATACCCGTGCGAAGCCGGGGCGGGCCGCTAGTAGCTTTATAAAAATGAGGGCAGATCGTAGTCTGAATAGAAATATTGTACTTAGTGACCATGTCGGTCAATAATATTAACAATATATTTATCGTCCACGATTCTCAATTTATATATCATTTCGTTGTGTATTTCTAAAATTTACGAGAAAACGACAAATTTAATAGTGTCGGTTGTGAAATTGGAAGTCAGCCAAAGTTTGACTCATTTTGAGTTTTATGCAATCGCCCCATTTTTCTACGCTAAAACAGTTGCGCGCGACACGATGTCACGCAGTTTAGCGTACCTAACTACTCTATACTCATATGTATATATACCGATACCGCATTCAGACAAATCTCTTCTCTTATATATATAAAAATCCCGTGTCACTATGTTCGTTTGCAATAATCTCCGAAACCACTGAACCGATTTCAATGAAATTTTGTACATATCTATTATTTAGCCCAACTTAAAAGAGGATATTTTTATCTCAATTGATAATCTCATTTTTTTATTGCATAATCAATGTTTTCTAATAGGACAACACGATTTTCGATCTTATAGGATTTTGATATGTTTGACATATATATGTAGGTATATGATTTAGCATAATACATATAACCACGCCAACGCGTGGTCAGGCCTCTAGCACTCTATAATTACCTAATATTTTACGCAATCTATTTATCAAATATAATACTCATATATAATAGTATTTAAACAGAGTATTGCTTACAACAACGAGTGTTAACGATTATGATAATTATACGTTATTTTACTTATAATTTAAACAATAAAACAGTAAGTATCTTTAATCATAACTGTACAATATAGGCTACTGTAATAAGCTAAAGCTAAAAAGATTCGAAAAAGAGTTATTTTAAATATTGCCGGCAGCGTATGAAAATAAAGGTTGATGGAGAGTTCTTTACAATAAAAATATGAGGATACCGTAAGCAAATTTATTTTAATATTTGAAGAGAATAATTAAGAGCTCGAAATACTTTAGCATCAATATTATAAATTATTTAATACTGAAATCAACTTACATATTCTCTATACGGTGAAAACCCATATGTTAATTCCCTAATAGTCAACATATCCCAGTCGTTAATGCAATTAGTACGCTAATTGTTGTCATCACATGCGCGTGCCCCTTGAGTCATTCGTCGCTGAGGAAGACTAATGTGATAAACAGCGTAATAGAAAAAAAAAAGCGGATACATTAATTGATGGGCAGAGCAAGGCCCTGACCGCTGACAATGAACGCTGGACAAATTATATGTCAAACTCAAACAGCGCATGAAATTTAAAAGGCCAACAAGTGGATGCTGAGCTTGTAAGCTGAGCTGACCTTGTCGTGGACTATGATGAACCACGTCGTAAATGTCCTTAACTATATGCAATCAATCTTCAGTGTCTAAACAATGTATTATGCATACATTAACAGTTTTATTACATAACTATTTGCGCCCTGTGGTTTCTCTCGCGCTCGACCTAAAGTTCTAGTCTAAGCTGAATCTTATTAATACGCTCGACTATTGAATATCTATGGTCAACGTATGAAATGGCCATTTAACTGAAAATATTATTTTTTACTTTATAATCGTATAAATTTTCAACCATCATAGTTTTACAGACTATATTTCATAGATTCAGCTAAATCAAGTGAACAGCATTTTTTCTGCAGGAATTAGACGTCATCATATTAATTGCCATATCTTTTACCATCATGGACGGATTCAAATAACACAAACACTAAATGTTCAGTAAAGCTTACCGCAATATTTCAGTGAAAACCGTAGTCACATCGGTTAAGCCGGTTGTGATATTAAGATACCCAAACGCACAGACAAACAGATAAAAATCATAGACAAAAATTAATAAAGATCCTTAATAATAGTTTACAAAAATAACTGTTACAGTTTTATTAAATGTTGGTTCAGTTGGTTGGTATCTTGGTTTAAAACTTGGTTCAGTTATCTAGCTTGCCTAACTTACTAAAAATGTGTTATCATACCGAATGTGAAATATTTCTATACTTGCAGGACTGACGTACACCTTGTACGTACATTCTATGTCTTATTAAACTTTCTGTAATTACAGGTCATAGTAATTATATATCACTAAATTATTACATAATTATTTCTAATAAAACCCCAACCAATAAATGAATTTTGTTAACCGTTGAAATGCATGATTTGCTTCAATCAAGAAATTTTAAACAGTATAGTGTAACAACAAATATCTTTAACTGTGTAAACAGTAAGTAACAGTAAAACCGACAGTTTAGCTTTTACACATTTGGTTGAAGTGTTTAGTGCTCTGGTTAACCCAATGCGTGCGGTCATGAGGTGTTAAGAAACTCAAGCGAGTTAACAGTTCGTCAAATTCACAGTAAGTTTATAGTTACAACACAAATTTTACGATTGGTAAGCATAAAATACTAACTTACGACCGATCTCACTATCAGAAGTGCAAAGTTTTCTTGAACGTCACTTAGTAGTTTGTTCGTAGGAATATAAAACTACGTGACTTTAGCCTTCGTCATTTTAAAACAAGGCAAAATTATATATTACGGCAAGATTTTCCAATATTGACCGAATATGCTGAATGAATTTTGCTTCATAAGTTGTGTCATAAAAAAATTAACGTTACCATTTGAATTGTTGCCATTCGATTTCTGAGTAAGCTTCTTGCTGCTTTGCTACATAAAGAAAATGTGTTATTAAAATTACTTAGAAGTGCAATTGTAATTCAGTGAAATATAACGCATATAAAGTTTTAGTAAAATAGGTAATACCAACATACAAACGGAAGTTCACTATAAAAAGAAAACGACAAAAGAAGAATGTTGTTACGCATAACTTAATCCCCGTCGAGTAGACAGTTTTGTCACAGGTGACGACTAGAATATTTGTATGTATAAAGCATTGCCGTGACTGACTGATTGACTGACCGACCCAGAGATCAACACACTGTAAATTTGCAGAGATTTTTTATACTCGTATAACGTAAGTGACCACTATTGAAACAATTTTTAATCCTTCCCCCTAAGCTCGTGAAATAGGGGTAGCAAGAATGTATGAAAACTTGGGGCACCTAAAATTTTACATTCAGTCTCTTGCTTAGTAATCAAAAAAAAGTTATGCATCTATAGGTTTTTGGAAAATTCAATTTATGCGCGAGGCAAGCCGAGGGAAACGCGTATTTAGGTATTACAAATGTACGAAGCTTTCGATGCAATAAATATGATCTACTTTTAACTAATGCTATAGAAAAGAGATGTTTCTATAAAGTTTTTTCAAAACAAGCGTTCTACGAAACAACAATATCAAACAGTTTTATCAAAAATGTCTAATGCTAGTTATTGTCGAATTAGCCAACATTGATACCCATTGTAACCTCATAAACGAGGAATTCTTAGATAATAAATATTGAGCAGTACCATCTGCTTCAATGAAAGAAAACCTACAATTCACTCAGCATAAGAATTTGACCGATATTGAACGTGATTCACGCACGGGTGGCGTTCTATATCGTTTATTATTTATGAGGAGCAGTGCAGCTGGTAATTGCGGTCGGGACCTCGCGACACTCGGCTCGTTTATCTAATTAGTGTCGTAAGTGTCTGAGCATACGTCTAAACGCTTATGAGCAGTGCAGACACCACAACTGGTGTTCTGTTGACTGGATCGGTAGTTTTAAAAACATATCTCAAACTAAAACCTTCAAAACTTCAATGACGGTTCAAGTAAGTGCTCTACGGTCACAATATGAGAGTTTTCTGTTGAACGTAATGAATTTTTTTTCTAATAATATTTTTAAAATCCTTTTTTTAAAGTGGGAACAAGGAACAAGGTCCTGCCGGAACAATTACCGGCAGGATTTTTTTATTGATAAAGCTTCTTTCAATAATTATGCCTACTGCATTTGTGTTGGATAATATTAATTGTATTATTTACTTTTTACTATTCTTTAATACGTAATTAGAATAAAAAATATTTACGTTACCTATATGAATAAAAAAATTTTAAGTATGCATTTAGGTAGAAAACCAGGGACAGAAACTAGGGAAAAGTTTCATACATGTGGTGCTTCTCCCTACAACTACCAAGCGTTCTACCTAAGCGTTCTATGTACGTAGTACCTACCGACATGGAATTGGCTGGAGCCAAATGCGTATTGGGATAGTATTCGCTTATAGCAGATTAATAACGTCTGCTGAAGCTCAGTTCAGCATTCATCAGATATTCGTCAATTGTGACCCTAATATAGGTTCCGCTACCATTTGGCAATGACAACACACAGTAGTCGTAACGACTTTATAATTTAGCAGCACTAGCAATGTTGCTTTTGCTAGTGTTGCCGAATTACAAAGTTTGCATTTGGATTTCACAGTTAAATGCTGCAATACACCCAGGTATACAAACAGATCACATGCGATGAGTCAAATGCTCAAAAAGTATGGCATTCGGCGGCAGAAGGCTTCAACGGGCCAGTGTGTTGGCGGAGACAATGCCTCTAATCTGTGCCGAGTTGAAACCTGCAGTCCTTACCTTGACTCCTACGCCTAACTGCTACGTTTACTAAGCGACTAAACCTCGTTCATGAACGGATTGCGGATATACGCAACGGTTGATATACGCACTTACACCTACACTCCTAATACATTCCCCATCTAACTTTCAAAGTTGAGTAATACCTACCTACATGAATACTTATTTATTCATCGCTATATTAATTAATGTTTTTTATCCTTAATCAACTTCGAAACGATTGAAGTACGCACTCTTATATTTCAAACTTTTATAGGTAAAACAATTATCATGTCATCATACGTCTTATGATTTAGAGTGTAGAAAATAAACGCTTACATGCACTTCTAACAGGTCACGAGCAAAACGTTACTTGAGATGTGTGTGTTATCAGGCAGCTGTATTATAATTAGCGTTACAGATTTCGTTACGTTATTATTCATGAGGACTGGCCTCCAAAGTAATGAATGAATGGGTTAGCTTGCGGCCGCCCACGGCACGTTCATTCATACGGGCCCTGCGCGCTCGACCAGCCTCTCAATACCGACATACTACGGGACATGCGGCTTTATCGACGAAAATAACTTACTTATTACATCTCAATGCACATACCCTTTATAATATAAAAGAAACAAAATATTATCGATGCAATAAATTTATATTGAGTAGTAGTAGTTTACTGATACATACTTGATAAACGGTTCGGTAAAATATTTTTTATCCGGGAGTCGATCGGATTTGTATAGAAAGGATTATAATTATTTTGTTGATTACAAGTTATATATTTTAGGTAAATACATTAAAGATATTTTAAATGAGACGAGAACGCAAAAGAAATATATGGTCACATTTTTAATACAACTAAAGGCGATATAAATATACACCGGTTTATAAACGGACAAGCCAAGCATTTTAACTTAATTACATACTTAAGATAATTGTCAATTTTTGGGATAATCCCTCAAGGGTCGAATCAATATTTAAATCGCGGGAGTCAAAAGCAAAGTGCTCTCTGTTGGAGCGTCGCCGCAAGAATGATAGCTATGAATGAAAGAGCAAGGGGGGTTGGGATGGAAGTAGGGGTGAGGAGTGGGGTAACCGAAATCCGTACCGTGCCCCTGGCCACGACATGACGTCCAACGTGGTAAAGCGCGTGCGCGGTTGATAGAGTTCAAGGACGGCGCATCGATCGCTACATACACAGCTGTCCGGAACGACGACCGCATAACGACAAATCGATGCCCGTGAAAATGACAGGGGCAAACGGAGCCGCAGCGGTAGTAGCATCAGTTGCATATTATTTCAGAAACAATAACAAACTGATGTAGAGACATGAGAGTCTAGAGAGACGTGCATAGACGCCGTACCACGTGATGAGATACGAATGAAAATTGACCCATGAACTTTAGTACACCGCCCACAACTTGACCTATAAAAGTCGGGCCGACCAAAGCTCGCGTTCAGGTTCGAACAAAATTTCATGTCCCTAACGTGAATCTCTGTGTAAGGTTTATATAAATATAGGTATTATTCCTATAAACGATACAGTCAACAAGGTTATAACCCACAATTGGCTACTTTCTCACCATACCTGCTTATTATATTTTTGTAGTATGTAGTATATAACTTTTTTTTAAATTTATTAATCTAGTATATAACTTAGGAATGCTTATTATACATAGAAACATACTCGTACTTGCTGAACTTAGAAATATAGATTAAAAATACGTTTGTTAACAAAACCTGCATAGGTTTTACGCAATAAAATAAAAAAGCACAGTGCACATAGTATCAACGTGATGTCAATATATATATATTGATTATATATTGTTGACTATATATATATAGTCAACATGCATCACCGCGGACAGGCATCACCTGTCAATATATTTTTAGAACAAAGTGCGTTATAGTGGAACCATTTCTTGTAATAAAATTAAACTTATTATTACTGTGTCAGTTGCTTTACATTATAGTACATCTTAGGTACCTACTCTATATATTACTATACCTACTATATATACTATATACCTACGTACTGTGAATTTCTAATTACAATTTATGTTCAAATTATGTAAAGTGATATGTATGTATGTATAATGTATGGACTTTCTGTCCTAGTATCACAAAGGCTTCTAAAAGAATAGGATAATGATACATTGTTTGAAGGTGTTACGAAGTCTCCGCGGAATTGGTAGTTATTTTCTGGAGATGAGACTTGATTACGCGCGTAATCCGCCGTAAATAAGCAGCGCGTGCGCAGCGCAGTGTGCAGCACTGATTACAGTAGTACACGCACACAGCGACGCATCGAGATGATCGTCCTTGCAAAACATATTAGCACTTATGAAACTACATTTTATAAGGCTTGCAACGTGAACCCGATTAACTCACAATTTGTTATTGCGTTTACAAATCACTGCCATTGAAAACGTTTATATTCACTTAAAGCCAGTTACATCTGGTCTGATAGGTGTTAGGGAACTACATATATATTATAATTGAATTATTAATACTTGCATTGTTGAATATTTACATAAAGAATATTTATATGTCATATTGCTCACCAACCAAGTCGCTTCGTTAAATGTTACTAGAGGTGGGACCACTTAATCCATACATTAAAGTTCAGACATGATTTCCATACCTTCAGTCTAGTATTATTGGTGACAAACAGCCTATAAAAATAACTTTTAGCGACTTCTGCGCATTAACATGACTGTGGCTGTTGCTTCGCGGCTAATCTCGTCTCGACCTCGCTGCTTTCGACACAGCAATATTTTAATGGTTTCAGTAATAAAACTGGGTCTAATGACTTATCATCTTATAGTGTGTCTCATCTTATAAGTGTATTTCGAAGCTGAATCGATTTTGTCCATATTTTAATTAATCCAATAAATATTTCTTTATCCCATTTTCTAGGAATAGTTACCATACATTAATTACCTCTAATTTTTATTGAATTATGATATTGAACAGCTACATAGTATGATTTTTTTTTTAATTTAGTGAGTACGTTTGGACCCTATTTAGACATTTCATATACTTTACATAGTATGCTGTAAAAAAGTTTACAAAAATCAATCCAACTTTTCTTGATAACTTGTACACACTGAGACGTCGCGCGTCGAGTTGTTCTGTTTGTAGCAGTGCGCGTGTCAAATCAAGGCGCGCCCACGTCTCCTTCCTGTGCGTCTGTCGCGACCGCATTGTCGATAATGGCACCGTTTTGTACACTTAATCCCGGGTGCCACACAAACACACACAATCCTTGCCCCAACAGATCAGTTTCCTTTTATCGTAATATTAAAAACTATAAATACCAACCTACTAACAGTGAATAGATAAAATAGCATTTTACTACGTGTTATTAGCAAAACACGACTGAACTGATTCAAGACTGTCTCGGCGATTGCATAACATTGGTAATATCTGCTCGCTTAGCCCTCTCCTATTTAGACCGCAAACGGAGGAGGTTTTACGTACACATGAAAATGTAATACGAGTCACCAGTTTGTGTGCGCGCCATTCATGAATTCTCTAACTGATACCGAAAGCCGTGGTGTGAGACCCGTAGGGGGGGACGTGGAGGGAAGGGGTGCTCTCCCCAGTTATGAATGAGGCTATACGTCATTGATATCGATCGGCTCCGGCTAAGGTTACCGCACAAGGGCACAGACGCCGCTCGTTCAACAGGTGGCGGCTGACGCACAGCCTGCAACTATCCACTAAACGAATTTTTGTCACTGTTCTCATGTCACACCTAATGATTTGCTATCTAGATTAGGTCATATGAGTGAATTAATGTCATAATCGACTAATGTGTCCGCTGCATATCAAATACATATTCTTTATTGGAAAGGAGACAAAGGAAAGCGAAAGAATAAAATATTGATATTAGATATATTTCTTGAAATCAGTTAATATAATGTAAAGAAATGGGAAGAGATTTTTGATTACTTTTGGAATTTCACTTCTACCTACTCGTATAATTAGTGGTAGGTCAATAATTTCTGTGTGAGATATTTATAAAAGAAAATAAATAAATGAACAAGTTAATGGCTGCACCTTTTTTTTCATACCACTGCACTTGCCAGCCACGATCCAGCCATAGATCAAACAATCCAGAATTAAAAAATAACCACTTTTTCATGTGGTTACATATGAGAATCAAATGATTGAAATTAGTACAGTAAATAATAAATAAACAACTAGGGACAATTCCACACACGACTGCCTGATCCCATACTAGGCAATTTCATGCCTGTGTTATGGTAATAATAATTAATACATACTTATCTACATACGATATAGTACTTATATATGTAGATATTTTCATTACGCCCAGACACAGTACAAACAAATGTGCTCATCACACAAATGTTTGTTCTGGGTGAAAATCGAGCCCACGACCTCCAGTTTTGCAGTTAGGGTCTCTAACTACTCGACCACGAAGCCAATGTTAGATACTTGCAAGTAGGCAACTAACACCTACTGTAAGTACCTACTGGTGACGAGTCCAGTCAGGGCTACATTTAGTTAAAAAAGAACATCAGCAGAAAAGCATTACAAGTATTTAATACAAATCGTTCGTCAGCAAATGATATTTTTCATTTCTACAATGTATCGCGAGAGGGAGTCGGAGGGTGGTTGGCGGCGAATGACGTCACACTACGCGCCGCTCTGACCCCCTCTCAGGAATTATTCGCGTGACGCACGATCTTCACTTGATACCTCGAAGCATTTGTAATTTAGCTTATATACCAAGAAGAATATTCTCCGAGTCCATTAAAACTCGCTAGTGACGTGCGAATAACGATAGTGCGTAAATGAAAAGATCACTTACCTACTTGTATGTATGTATACTACTTATATGTATTGCCAACAACATCTCTAACATAGGTAACCATAGCTATTCGTACCAGCGATTATCGTCCAATTCATAAGCACGATTTCACATAGACATCTAAATAGTAATAAGTCTCTTTTTCTTGTCTTCTGACTTTAAATACCTACTGTCTATTAAATATTTAAAATTCTTTTTAAAAAATATAAAAGATCGCCCAGAGAATTGCAATGACTACTACCTACTTCTATTAAAATTAGAATTTAATTAATCTGCACACTGCCATATTTTGTTTCTAGCGGTGCTAGAAAATTTGCTAGCTCTTAATATATTCTTACATTATGCAAGGTCGATCTATCTCATATCTACTATAATTGACTAGTATCAAAAAACTATCGCATTTAGTCTAAATACATACATATCGTCACGCCAGATCCCTAACAGGGTAGGCAGAAAGCAGCGAGTGCCATTTACTGTAACTATCCATAAATGCAATTATATAACTGAGCCATATTTACCAAAAATAAGATTTTCGCTTTTTATTTATGTAATTCTAGATTTATTACCTAACAACAAATACCTACTTTAAATTTGATAGTTAGTAGGTATAGTTACAATAATATTCTGTTATAGTTAGACTGAGTTATTTATAGGTAGATACTAAAGGGTTGTTTTGACTTCGTAACTATCCGAAACTATTGAAACGTCTGTTCACTAGGTAATTATAAACGGATTATAAATATTTCGTCGTATTACACATAGAATGGATTCTATTTTATTCATGTTATGTACCCGTATATATTTGTTTTATAATATATTTACTAAAAGTATTTTAGTATTGTTTTTATTTTTAATTTATAGGTCTATTTACAAAAATAATGTATGGTAACAGTTAAGTGAAAATTAATTAAAAAAATTTCGAGTTCATTATTTAAGTAAGCTGATTATCATTCATTTATGTAAAAAGATTTTTAAATGCATTATAATGCAAGGCTTAAAAAACATCACGCACACGTATAATATCGCATCGAATTATCAACATAGTGCCTGCGTAAATGCATTACGTTAAACTGGTGAAGCGGCGATTACATATCGCGATAAACATTTTCGGTTTCAAGTTCTGCTACGTCAGTAGTGAGTAATGAGTTTTTGTTAGATTAGAATTGTCGAGTGGTAGAACAATTATAAGAGTGATAGAAGCGTGATGTGTGACGCGCGACGACGTAGCCGCTTGCCAACATTGCTGCGCGGTTGCGGCTGCCCGGCCCGGTCACGTCACAGCGCGCTATTTTAACACGCGTTATCGGTCATCGAGGCTGGCGGAAAGCTCTTTCAACTCCACTTATTCGAGAACTCTTTTCTCGCGTGCAAACAGTAGCTTCCAAATATCTGGTCATTTCTATTATTATGATTGTTATATAACATTTCACACCACATTATTTTTAATGATTACTTATATCTACATCGATAGTGATTAAATGTATTTCTGCAGACTGTTGCAAAGCATATTTGTAACAAGATAATTTTCCTTAATTTAGTTTGTCCTTAGTCCTTAGTCGTAGTTTTATCTATGAGTCATTAATGTCATTCTTATATATTTGTTTAATAATTTTTTACTTCTGTTTTATTTAATAATACCATACTTACGTCTAACTGTGTACAGTCTTTAAGTTTTATACAAATTAAAAAATGTTCAGATAACGTCAATAGGTACCTACGATACTGAGCTACCCACACGTATCTTATATGGAAAATCTGCTTTTCGTCAAATGCCATGCTAACATGTTCTGGGCCCAGACGTAAGCACATCTTAAATTCAACGATTCACATACTTTCATAAAATGTAATAATTATTTTTAAATTACTAATGTAAGTATTTTTACTATATGAAAACCATTGCCGCCAATGAATCACTAGAAATATATTAAGTGTTGATGCGTCTATTCATAGGGCGTGTGACATCGTCACCTAGAATTGCATTTGCAACATAATATTATCTATTATTAGTGTCAGTCTCGTCAGCGCTCGCCAAACCACTGTAGGTCGCCTCTCATTGTTGAACGACTTTCTCACCAATAGGCCATCGTCGTGACATGAGTGTTTACACGATGTCAAAATGACAGCGATACGATTACAAGAGTCTCAGTGTCACTAACGTAGACACAATCGTAGCAATCACCCACTATTCAATGAATTTATGCAGTTAGATACAGTATTAGGCCAATAGATGATACTGCATCAGCAATCATTTTAAACCTATTTAAGTACATTAAATACCTACACTACGAAGTCACAAAAAGAAATAAAGACTCTTCCTGAAAATGCTTTCACAAGCAAACCAAAAACTATTTCTGTATCATATAAACCAACTTGTTTAACAATTATTGTAATCTGTAAACTGTTTATGTTTCACAAAGTTCATTCCTGTTCGTTGCTCCAAAATGCATAATTTTAATAATATATACTTTGTTATGGCTGCGACGTTGGCGACAACGCACGCAAACTATGAATTGTTGAAAACCACCCACTGTACGGCGCCGGGTTGAGGCCGTGGGAGCCGCGAGCCAGCACACGAGATTGTTTGTCTGCATCCTACGGGGATACTCGCAGTGACATGTCGGACACACATGACCCACTCAATAGAGGGCATTAACACCTTGCTTCTTATTTACCGACGCGAACGATATAAGATGTGTACTCGAGTAGGTGGTTAAAGCAAAGTTCGTACAGCTTACCTTACTCCAAAGCACTTTCGATCGATTACAAACGGATTTTTAGATTTCATAAGTTTTATTTTTAGCTGAAACTTAGTTCTCCCAATATTATTTACTTATAATGACATTATTTGACAAAAGTAATCATTCAAATTTCATCCAACATGAAATACGTACTACTACCTATTAATTTATCACACAAATTTCAGTGTATCTAGAAGTAAGTAGTGACATACGATAATGCAGTACAGATAAACGGCGGTAGGTACGATTAAAATAGACAAAGTGTATTGAGGTAACGTGCAGAAATAGAACCCCGCCTCCGAACTCCGAACCAAAAGTAGTCAAGTTAATTTTAGAGCGATCCTCGCAGAGACGCTTTCATCTCGTGATTCACCTGCTGAAAACTCGATTGTTCACATTTTACGTCAATCGGTTGTGTGGTGTTTACGAGAGAGAAGCGCGCACAGCGGCTCGGGAGCGTCAGCTGACGGCCAGGAATAGCCCTGACATCGCGGCCACGCTATGCCGCCTGCGCCCGCGCACCCACAAATAGCGTGCTATAATTAGACGTCGGTGAAATCGTGGGTTTGTTATTTTTCTTTATCGTGTCCGTTACGCGATAATTGGGTTAGCGGCTGCATGTGGGCCCGACCGGGCGTCGGCGTGTCTCGGACACGGGCTGCCCCGCTGCCGCTGCCGACGTGCCGCCGTACCGCCGCACGCCCGATGCGATTGTCCTTTGGCTCGGCGCTTACGACACTACATCCTTGTCCTCAATAAACCAGATTCACATTCTATCACTAGCTACACCTAATTGACGAAATACGTTTTTAATAGACACCACTAATGAAACTACTGCATCAGATACATGTAAGTAGGTACTCGTTTAATTTACCTGCCAAAAAAATATCGACCGACAAATTTTGCAAGTCACCAAAATAGTTGAAAAGGCGGAATACTAACTCATTACAGTGTAATAGCAACTGTATGTTTGTACGTAAATCACTATGAATACTCAGTACCTACCTATGGCAAGTGTAATGGCCAAAACAAGATGTACGAGTAGATTTTATGTCGTGTAACAATTCCCATGGGCATACGTACTATTTACCATAATTATAACAACATGCTCTAAAAACATCAATAACCTACATAGGTTAGTCAACAACCTACTGATATTTCCATTGTCAACACCCTTCGCGGGGGTTGAATGAATTCGGTATCAGGGTCACTTTACATACATAGGTACTTATGACGTATGATATTATGATCTGCACTGCACTGTTCTAGAGTAAGTTATTCTTGCTCTTATTTATTTCTAATCTAACGAGAGTAATGTTTTGTTAGTGTGTTGTCTAATATGCAATATTTTAAGGGATACTTGTTTTTTTTACCATTTAATATTAACCCTCAAAAACACTTAAGTAAAAAACTTATATTTACTCCAGTGGTTTTTATTCGGTTTTTATTAACAACCTTTACCATTAAAATACGAAAAGAATAAATTTTACGATTGAATACTACCTAGGTACCTATGTACGTTACGTAATAGATAATATTTATCTAATAACAGACAATATTGTTTCTCGTATCAGTCACTTCACTAAATACCCACTAATTCTAAATATAAAATGACTAAAATATCGTTTTTGCTCTATCATTATATCATTATAAATTTAAATATTAATCCAAAAGCATCTTCTCTTAACATAAGTAAGTTGTATTGTTATGAGTATTATATTTGATGAACTCTACATGAAGATTTCAATTCAAAGTTCCAGTATTATACATTATACATACATTACTTAATTTTCAAGTCGTATTTACAATATTTTGGTTTTGTTTAAATAAATTATCTACATAGGTACATGTATTAAAATAAACGACTCGTGTAAACACAGAATACAAAGTCATAATCGACGTATCGTAGGTACATATAAATATATATATCTACTCTAGCAGAGTGTCAGAAAGTCAAAAATCTTTGTTATTAAAATTGAACACAAAATCAATGTTACGGTCAATGTTAAAGGGATAGTAGCTAACTTGGAAGCGTAATATGGCAAGAGAGGCTTTGCAGTGGCATTCAGAAAGAAACACGGGGTGGCGGGCGCTGGGGGGGCGGCGCGGGCGGTGGGCGGCGTCGGGTGATGACGTCAGCTGGAAGGGGGGCAGCGCGACGTGCCATTGGCAAAGTTGCGCGCGCCGCTACCGAATATGGGACCGCGGCTCCATTGATAAAACTGCGGTGCGGGGACGCGCGGCGCCAGTCCCCTTCGCACAGGCCGCGTGAGAGGCCGTTTTCACGCTGGCGTTGTTCGTAATTCCGCTCGGCCCGTGGGCCGAGGAGCAGGTGGTACCGGACGGAATGGGCACCGACTCGGAGCCCCCGGCCGGTCCTCACCTCCTCTCGCTCGCGGACGTGGGAGCCCTGGGCTTCGATTGCGCGCTGAAACCGGCCCCGGTTCCGACGTCCAACGGAGCTCCCGCCGATCTCAACACTCCCGTCACCACGTCGGACCTGCCCGCGTTTTTTCCGAACCTGCTCGAACCTCCACCTATATCAGGTGCGATATTGTCACCAATTGCTGCTATTACAAGCCTGCTAGTGATCCACACGAATACGCACGCCGACGGCACCCGTAGGCGGGACTCGCCCCCGCCGGCATCTGAATGATAACGTTGTAAATAAACATCATGTTCCTATACCGGCTCCTACCCTTAACGTTGCAATATATATCTAGTGCTATGATTTACGAGTCCTAATACGTACCTGCACCGGATGTGTTATTTCATTTTTAAGCCGCGTAGAAGTAAAGGACGAGAAAATCGGGCAGTTTCAGTGTTAGTAGTTTTAGTGAAATTGAAAGTTCAGCGTCCCGTGTCAAGCGGTCGGATCGATACTACTAGTTGAATGGAGAAGAGGTTTCATTGTTAAAATGCCGTCCGCTCCGTACCTACCGATTTATACTAATCTTCGTTCGCGTTGTTGCGTTCTTTAGTGCAAAGTGAAATCTGATTACAAGTTGTTTCATAATGTGCTCGAATGCGTTCCCTGGAATGGTAAATATACTGTATTATACGTGAAGGAAAATTAAAAAATAGTTCATTGTCAAGCTGATGTTAAATAAGTAGATCTATGATTTAGTGATAGAGTAGCCATAAAACCATTCTCTATGTTCATTTTTATTTTTTATACTAAATAGAAGTGGTTACCTTTTTACGTCTAACATTTAGTTACATAATAATTATCTACTAACATTACAATAAATATTCCATAGGTAGCTGCTTGACATTAAAATACCTAAGTAGATAAAAATATTTTTTGCAAATGTGTAATACACCTACCTAGAATTATTTTTATTGCGAGTAGTGTATTTAATGTTGAGTTATTATTTCGTTACGTAATTTAGGTATTTGATAGGCTTTCAGGTACTGGTAATTAGATTACAGAGCGCACCTACAATAGACAGTGCTAGAATACTTGCCGCTTTGTTTATAACTTTACGTAATTTTTAAAGCAGGTATTATTTAACATCAATGCAAAATCGTAAGTTTATGATTTATGAAAAAAATGAAAAGAATTACATTCAAAACATAACAAGTATTAATAGAAATACAATCTAACATAGAACCTCCACCTTTTTTGAAGTTAGTTAACAATGATACCTAAGTCAGGTATTAATTATACCTAACTAAATATGCAAAATACTAAAAACAAACCAAATACGATACAGTTGAGAAAGTACCATAAATAAATAAATATGTAATATAAAAAAAGAAAATATAAAATAAAACCTACTTATGTATAAGTCCAGTATAGACAGGTATTTATATTCTTTTGACAACTCCCTAACGTGAATACTGTGTTGTAATATTATAAACTGTACATGTATTAGGTTCTCGAATCAATCTAAATGTGTAGTTTAACATAAATTTGACTCAGTTGACATCGTAAAATGGATACGTACCGTAGGAGCGTCCAGATGTGTAGTGACGATAATGACTATCGGCTTCCGGCGCTTATCGCCTGCGCTGCCTTCCGCCCGCACCACTAAACACGCAAAAATGTTCTTATTTACCCATTAAACAAATCAAATTCGCGTCTTTCAAGAAATAATTTATTTTTCAATAATTTATTTTTCAGCTCTCAATTCATAGAAAAATTTGAAAAGGCATTAAAATACAATGCCTTTTTCTTGAACATATTAAAATAACTCGATAAAGCACATATGTATCCATTGTTTTTTATTATTCAGCTCTTTTGAGTTTTCACATACAAGTTCCAAACCTAAGGGCAATTTTATATATATATATAATTATATTTACTTTTATATGCATAATTTTGCACTAATTGCACCTATACCTAGATTAGTTTCGTACAATGTTCTTTAATTTCAGTTACTTATTTAATGTTTTTTTTGTCTAAATATAGAACATACGAAAGCACAGAATTTAAAATTAAGCGATTGTATGGAGGCGCACTACACTACACTACGCGCACTATACGCCGATTACGTCGCGGGCTTTCGTCGTCACTAAAGATGCAACTTTTGCCTTTTCGTGTTTGTAATCTTCCTATTTTCACACGTAAAACACTTGTATCATATCATATGCATTTGTTTTAGGTACATTACCAGGCGAAGAACTGTCGCTCGGCTGCTCGCCGAGGCGTCACAAACACGAGGCATCCCTGTCGCCCGGCGCGCGCGCCGAAGATGCTAGCAATGCATCCAGTGCGAGCGCTTCTCTGTACGGTCCTCCAGCGGGCACCAAACGAGTGCCGTCGCCGCCTTTGCAATGGCTGCTGCCGCCTGGACCCGGTCCCGGTGTGGACAAATACTTCCAGCAGGAGTACGAGGAACGTGTAGAATTGCTACCGCCTGAATGCCAACCCTCGTATTGTGCTCCGCCGCAACCTTGTCAACCTCAGCACTGCGAATACCGACCGCCACCTCAGCCGCAACCGCAGCACTCGTGGGATGTGCAGGAATACGCGACTGCGCCTCAACCGGCCCCGGGCCCATCCGGCTTGCCAAAGCGTGAACCGTACCCGAGTCCCGTCAGTGACAGGCCCGTACAACTCGCCGAGTACAATCCGTCAACGAGTAAGGGCCACGAGATACTGTCCCAAGTCTATCAGCAAAGTGCCCAGCCACTGCGATTAGTTGCCGTTAAACCTCGGAAATACCCCAATCGACCGAGTAAAACCCCAGTCCATGAGCGGCCATACGCATGTCCCGTAGACGGATGCGACCGCAGGTTTTCGCGATCGGACGAATTAACGCGACATATTCGCATCCATACGGGTCAAAAACCGTTCCAGTGCCGGATCTGTATGCGTTCGTTCAGCAGATCAGACCATTTAACGACACATGTAAGAACACACACCGGTGAAAAGCCTTTCGCGTGTGACGTGTGCGGGCGTAAATTCGCGCGGTCTGATGAGAAGAAGCGGCACGCCAAAGTGCACTTAAAGCAGCGGTTGAAAAGGGAACGAGGTGGCGGAGGGCCAACGCATCACCACGAGCAACACCCGCACGGACCGCTCTAGCAGGCCCGGGCCGCGCCTCCGACCAGCGGCTCTGCGCGCTCGCCCGCACGTGCCAGCGGCGATGCGCCTGCCGCCACTTTGACGTCGGCTAATAGCGCAAGTATTGTGACACCCGTGGATAATTGAACAGTTATACTTTCACGTTGAAGTTATTAAATAATTTCATCGCATAGGTGTAAAAGAATTGTCTATAACGAAGCTTTATTAACTCTACATTTTGTAAATTCACTGAAATTTATATATCTTTTTATACATATTTGTAATTATTACGATAGGAAGTGGTCGACTCGATGTATTTATTTTACTTAGATAGGGTAATTGAATGAACTAGACTGGGATCAAACATAGATACGAATTGGTGTGGCCTAAAATTGTGTCCTCCGTTAACGCCGAAGCGCCTCTGTGACAGGAGTGCGCCTTGAATTGCATTGTCCGTACAATGCAAAGTTGCGTACGTCTCAAGCATCCTCGACGTAATATGAACACATATCGTTCTGTCCAAGGACAGACCTGTAGGTAACAAAATTGCCTATCAAACAATTTTTAGTAATTTATGCTAAAATTACAACATTTGTTGGTATGTGTGTGCATTGAGTGAGGATCGCGGAGAACTAAACTGTAATTACCCTTTTTGCGGGTAGTCTAGGGATCAGAAAACGTTCTTCGTTAAAATTTTAAGAAATTTAGATAAGTTTTCTTTTAAAATAGTCCAAAATACATACCGTGAACTTTATCTGATCCCGACGACCTTTTACATAATTATTGTACGTATGTATCTACTACATAATATAATGTTATTCCTATCTTATATTTGACATAACTAACGTGAAACTGTGCCATTCGTTAACTTTACCACGTGCCACGGCAGTTAATTGTAATGCTAAGGTTCACATGACTGCTAAATAAGTGATAATTATTGTAAATGTTATTATTTCGATTTATAATGTTTCTAGTCGAGGAATGATTGCGAGAATATCGACTACTGTTTGTTCTTTACTTATACCGAATTCGACTGTAGAGCCATTAACTTCATTTTCAACGGCTGCTGTCATGGTCTACTCTTGCTCAAAACAATTTAATTTAACAAAATTTGCTCAATTCTTTTTCTCTAAATGTAACCAACCATATTTACCTACTAGCACTAACAATCGTCATTTGATATCTTGCTCTTTCCTACTGCATTCGTTGTTCTTTTAATTAATACACTCTATTTTTCCTAGTGGCATATAATTATAATTGTGTATTATTATAGACTAATCTAGGAAATTTACTAAGATATAGAAGTTAAATTATGATCTCTTAATCATTATTAATTATTTGCAAGTATAGCGAGGGCCCCTTATTTATAATACTCATAAGTTTCTATATAGGATGTATACCTAGTTATAAAATCTACTATGTACCGGCCAGGGTTCTGTTGGTGAGTTTTAACTGTACCGCGATAGCAGTCATATTCATGTAGTCATCGAACTATGTATTATCTACTAAATTATGCATAGGTATTACGTTTTTATAAACATAAAATTCAGTACAAGACAAGTATTCTCGCATTTTTAGAAAGCAAAGACTACATATTTCCGCAGAGTAATCGTCTCCTATACCACAATATTGAACAATATTCAGCACACCTATGAAAATGACAATGTAAATATTTTAAATAGGTACATGAACAGTGGGCTTTTGAGCAAAGTCGATGGTTATGAATGTAGGTATGATATCTGACAATAAATAACCATATCTCCCTTCCGCATTCAAATCATGAATCAAGTCAGAGCGACCGTTACAATATCTGTTCATATTTTATTCGATTGATTTAGATATAACTAAAAATAATAACGAGAATGCGGTTTAATGTCACCGTCCCTAATAAGCCTCCGACAAAAGTCACAGTGCGATGCGAGGGCTACGGTGCATTTCGCGACTTTCGTAACGAATATGAGCGTGCATGCACACCCAAACGAAATATGAATACTGTGTACACGTTTATAATGTTTATACTAATATAGACGAGACGAAGTCTCTGATAGAATGGCTAGCGTAGATAGGTTTTAATAAAGCATATTCTTGTTAGTCAAACGAGTGAATTGAAACGGAGAAGACTAAATCTTAAATGTTACGTAATGTTGGATCGCATAACGTTATTGATATACGGTTTTTGTATTAGGTTACGAGTTTCAACTTTCCCTAAACCCGGGGCGACTTTACATTGTTGAATCCTCTGTTATTTTCACTGTTACGGTGCTGAAAATCATTATTAGTACCTTTCGTGTTACTATGTAGTTTTTAGCGATTTTTGTAAACCATGGTATAATGCCTATCTTTTAAACCATGTCTCAGTCATGTATGAGTACGAATTTTCCACGTCGTTATTATTTCAGCGGTGGTATAAATTTCACCCGAATGGATAATGTTGTTGATGTTCTGATTATAGTTAGTTATAAGTATTTACATAAGTATTGTTAAATCTCACTAATTTTTACTAAATTCTATTTAATATATATTTGTAAATACACTCCGACTAAATTTGAATTTAATGTGTATATAAGAGAAAGAAATTTTTTATTTAATATGAAATCACCTAAGGTGGAAATTACAAATTGTTGAAAACTTAGATTTTGATTTTTTTTTCTACACCCGGACTAAAGCCTAAGTGATACGACGGAACAGATCCAGAAAAATATACGATCTCTACATTTTACACTTTCCTACAATTATACATGCTGGTAGCGGCATGGGTAGGTACCTACTATTTATATTTACCTATATAACAAGTTAAGTTCTACGAGATATTTGCATTAGTTAGTGTAATAGTAATTATCCCTAGTAATTATTCACATTTTGGTTCTGATACTTAGACGCAAATTATTGAAAGTTCTGTTTTTGTCCATCATTTTTATTAATATCTACCTCACAAAATTATAATTCTTGGCTTGACAAAATACAAACAATTCTTAAGTCAATTTAACATATCTACCATTTCAATATACTGTGAAAATGAACCAGTCACCTGGGAAAGTAGTATTGACTGTTGTTTCTGTCTCAAATACACCTGGAGTACAGTACAGTGCAGTGCAGTGCAGTGCAGTGCAGTGCAGTACAGTACAGTACCCTTTTTCATACGAAAGTAACAGAGCTTCTGCGACGGACAAGAAGTAACATATGCTCTAAGTTCCTAATTAAGATAAAGTCTGTTGAAATTCTGAGAAAATACAGATCTAATCCTAGGCGTTCCTCATTACTTTGTTGATTAACTACGAGTAAGTAGGTAGGTACCTACGGCAAACTCCGATGTTGAAGACGGTTACATTTTCTTAGTTGTAAGCCTACGTGAGTACCTGTATTTAGTTTTAACATACCTAGGTACCTACTTACTTTTTAATACTAGGTAGTGACGACCTACGGGGTGACGTAAAGTACAAACGCACAGGGCCTAGCTGTGGGCACGGCCACAAGCACCGACAATTATAATAGAAAAGGGTCGATATTTAAAAATGTTATGTTATAAAGCAAACTTAAACACGTCATTTTGTTACTGGCATTGTGTTTAATATTCATATGTACTGGCCACGCAAGGATCTGGAGCCCGAGGCAATGTCTAAAGGCACCACTGATGCTAGGTCTCTATTTCATCATCCAACATTTACAGCTTACATAACTGTCTATATCTATCAAATATTTACATAAGTATTATAGTTCAAAATCCAGTAAGTGAATGTAAAATTGTTTAAAATTCATAATTAAATTGTTGGCATTAAGGTATGTAAATAATTTATTTATTAGTTAGTTACCCGAACTGGCTGTAAACAAGTATGATAATAAATGAAAAATATTTATGAAAAGTTCAAATACACCGTTTTTGTCAAAAAAATTGTTAAGAGTTTTATGTTTGTATTATTTATTAACCCCTACACCATAATGCGGGCACACTTTGTAAATAGCTTAACAGAACATTTATATGTGGACCATGAATAACACATTTTAACAACCCTTTGGTTGGAAGTAAGACGCATTTGGAACCACTTAGTTACAATTATAACAATATGGTAATGGTAATAGGTAATGCAAAGTAATTTTAGTAACTTCCTAAAATTAATAGCGTGCTTACTAACACATACATACATACATACATACATTAGTTCTTTACTAGCTCCGTTCTCCTCCAGCGAACTAAATCGTAATATATAGCCGCTAGTTTCATTACAAATTCTTACAACGTAACAAATAAATACTATTATGAAATCCTCAAACAAATGCAAATAATAACGATTTTCTGGCCTCGTCATCAAAAATGGTTTAAAAACACTAGCGACATCCGTGGGAATCAAGTATTATTAAGTATTACTTAAAACCAAGTACAAAGGTTACTGGTGAGTGATAAGATGCGGTTTTCAAATGGTTCTATAAAAAGCCCACAGAGAGCGTCGTAGTCTAACCTGATAATGAAACGTTGTTACAACGCAAAAGTAGATGGCGCTTTTGCAATAATCATTTAATCTTTTGGTAAAGCTAGTTACCGAGTATTACAGTACACAATAATATGTTTATATTGCAAATAATTTCGAACCGTTTTGTTATTCGATTTATTAATTTCATTCATTTTAAAATACTAAATAACAATTTCGTGTATTAAAAGGCTTACGTCAAAATCTATACAATCGTTTCGGGGAACCCAATTACATTGATATGTAAAATTGCTCGTTTAAAGAGAAAATTGTGATATTATATTATGACAACATTATATCTAACTATATTACAACTAATTAATTCTTGATTACGGTATCTGTAATTGGCGTCTAAACAACATTTTCAAATTAAACGAAAAATATCTTCGTTTATTTTAAGATAGATAAGAATACTCAATAAAACAAGCAATTCACTTAAAACTCGATTTTATTTACATAAATAGCACATTTTATTATCAAACAAATACAAAATAATAATAAAACAATAACCGTATCATTAGAGTCTTAACGCCATCAAAATGATACGATAATATTTATTTAGCTATACATATATATAAATATCGGAAACAAACTTATTTAAAAATAGATGAATAATAAAACTTATTGAATAATAAATTTGTCATTTTCATTGTCGGTGACCGGCTTATTTAAGCACCCAAATTGCATCAGTCTTCAATTATTACGCATTGTTTCCGTTAATACAGAAATGTATTATTCTGAACCGACATAGTCGTCACTTCAAAGTAATATCTTGCAAACAAAATAGGAATAACACATTATAGTCTAGCAACTACAGCTTAGGTATTATTAATATACCCCGGAGGAACCATTATTCAGACATGTGATGTACACACGTAAAATCTTTCAACGTTCATTCCACCATCACACGTATTTTCGAATAGAATATTATAAAAATTACGTAAGCATGAAAAATTAACATTTCTAAAATTTACGTTATTCCGTTCCATTCCTGTAAACATTAACTTTTGGTTTGCAAAATAATAACAAAATGTTTAATATTTAAAAAACCGTAAAACTTAACCAAATATCATAAACCTCAAAGAATGTAGAGCTCGCTTTTAAAGTAACCGAGTTTAAAGTAAGTAAACGATATAAATAAAGTATTTTCATATATTAATGAGACTAGAATGAGACGACAAAATAAAAAATAAAAAAATAATGTTATAAAAATGTACATGGCGCGAGTGACGTTCTTCTATCAAGCGGTACAGCAACAGGCGCTAGTTATTACAAGATAACAGGTAAATAATTATAACGGTTGGAAGTCGAAGGTGAACGGAACTTGCATACACTGATCCTCCTCCAGGCAACTCGCTTTCTGTGTCACTAAAGGGTCAATATTTGAAATTGTGTTTAAAAGGTGTACTCAATTTAATTGAGTCAATTACTCATTTGGTGAAGGTAAGGACGGTCCGGTCTGTGAATTCACACACAGCACACAGTTCAACACAATTGGCTTCAAAGCGCTCCGGTTATGGGCTACAGAAACACTGCACATTAATTTGATTCATGGTTCTTTAGAAGCATCTAGAACCGTTGACAGACATTTCTGTCAATTTATGGATTAATTATTCGTTCAATTGTACACTATTTCATTGTGAAAATTTTCATTTTATTATCCTATACACAGACGCCACGTGATTAACGGAATCGATGTTTTTAATTATCAATCGGAAGACGATGGAACTCTCCAAAGCTTCGGCAAACGCGTTCCTTACCGTATTAGAAAATAGTTGCTGGAAAAATTCAGGCTCGAAGAAAATACTGACTTTGTTAACATTAGCAATGTCCGCTTGCAGTATCGTCGAAGTTCTCATCGGGCTTCACCAAGTTGGGCTCGGACTCCGAGCGCCGCCTGAGCCCCTCCGCGTCCCCCGCCGCCGCCGCCGCCCCGCCCTCCGCCTTCATGTCCGGGACGCTCCGACTCACGTCAGCCTGAAATATTAATATATACGTGAATAAAAGCAAAAACGAAATGTTAAAGCCGCGTACACGCTGGGCGAGCCGAGGCAGCGCGCAGTGCGCAGTGACCGTTGTAGACTCGTTGCTCGGCTCGTCTAGCTTATCCGCAGCTTAAAGTTGTGCATATAAATATAATTATGTTCCATGTTCCTCAACATTCATATTTATAGTTGTAGTGGTATATACTTATACGTGTGTATATACTAGGTATATCGTTATATAATTATATAATACCTAATATAATTCAGAATTAACTACAAATTGTATATTAACGCTTATCTACCCTTTCATAACTACCAGTATGTTGTGTAAACTTATAATAAAATTGCGGAGTCTGTTTGTAAAGTCAAAAAGCTCTATACTAAGTGCATATGAAAGAAGTATACGGCTCTTACAACTAGTAACCAAGTCTTAACATATTTTGTCTGTCTGTCTATCTGATTGTCATTTGTTTTGGCTAGTGTGTCCGAAAGGGTAGGATCAATTTGGGCGGACGTTTCGCTGGACAGCGGATGTTAAAAGGAGTGACTTAAGCTACAAAGCCAACTTAGTACATCAATAACTTAGCCAATAAAAAACAGTAGGTACCCACGCGAAACAATCCTCGGGCGCAGCTAGTTGTTGAATAAAAAAGGAGTTATAACAATACATAATTATTGTATAAACGCACAGTTAATCAAGTTAGAAAAGCATCTGAACACATTAC
>DWGJ01000805.1:0-25003 GCA_018246895.1 Aspitha aspitha aspitha | reverse complement strand
CGTTGTGTTTTCTATAAACTCGTAATTTTTTCACTTTTGCCGGCACTCCCAGAGTGCAACCCGTTGTTTCTTCGTCTAATTATGCCTTGGTATTTTAATGTAATACTTAAAAACCCCATTCCTTTAATTCAAAAACAACGGGGACAGCAAGCATAATGGATATTCGCATAACATTCCCCATCAAACATAAACCATCGAACAGGGGTACCTACCTACTCTGTCTATCTCGTACTCACTGAACCCACAATTTTCGATTTCAGATCTAAAATTGTAAATAATAAAAATCTGAAAAAGAGCGAGGCGTCGACTATTGACTGTTCATTGGAGCGTGTAAAATATACAAACACTTTGACATTCAATTTACACTCAATTACGGTTCCTTAACGTTGGCAAATATATGAATTTTCGCTATTCGATTTGTTTGATTTATGACAGTCCTTATAAATTTTACCACGATCGTAATTTCTGTGGGTTTCGAGAGCGGAAACTTAAGAAGGGATAGTAAGATACAAAGGTTTCAACGGGTGCGCGCTGCGTACTGCGATAATATTGTTATACTGCCATTTATCATGGAGATATTACTTTATTGGCAAGGTATCGTAAGGTAAAGTAAGGTATAAAGGAAGGTAAATTTATTAAGCACATTGCGATGACTGCATCTGGAAAACTATGCATATCTTACAGCACATAAATGCATGTATGCAATAATTTTATATAACATACATAGCAAAGCAAATGGGTATATTATACTCGTATATTATTTTCAGTATGATGAAATATGAAAAGTAGCAACAAAAACCATATTTTTTCTTCAAGCTTTGTCTTAGCTGTTAGTTTAAAAATGCTATTTGAAATTTAATTAATAACGAATTTTATATATTAGTTTTAATAATTCATTTGACACGGTATAATAGACGACTTTTTAGATTATTTTTGCATGCCGCAATGAAATTAGGTAAGCATTAGAAATTCAGGATCGGCATAGAATTGGCAATTTATAGCATTCAAACTGTAATTTATTTACCGAAGACAATGAATATTTGAAATAGATTCTTTTACAAAGAAACTGATTTTAAATAAGGGACGAAGATATTCATTCGTGCAAGAAAGGGTCTGAATGTAATTTCTCATTCACTATGATAATCGTTTCGTAATATAGGAATTCAGTCAATTTTCCTAATTTTGTTGCTATTTTTTGAATAACAAGTATTAATTCGGTGTAAAGTTACATACAATATGAACCAATCTCGGGATTAATGATATTTTAAAGTCCAAAGCTTAGGTTTTCCTGTTTTTTGTTTGTATTTTTTTATCTCTGTTCGTTCATAATGCGAAACGTATTTCAATGAGAGAGCGACCGAGAAATACCGGATAAATTAGTCTTTGTCTTATTATTTTCTCAAATAACTGTAACAGATATCTTTCGACTTTTCACAATGTACAAAGTTTAAATATACAATTGCTTCATATTTTTTTGAATAAAAATTGCTTTACTCAATACAGTTTTCTAACAAAATCAAAGAACTTTTTTAGCTTATCCGATTATACTGTACCTTAGCGGGTCTTTCCTGCGCGTTAATTAAGATTTGTCAAATCCTCTTTGACTAATGCAATGTGTAAGTAAAGATTCTTTCTCTGTTTATTTTAAAGAATTAATATAGGGGACGCAATTAAGCCATATTAATTGGTAGCGGCAGCTGTCAGACAGGACTGCATTGCAGCATTGCTGTTTAACGGCACAAGCGGGTGCAAGTGTCGTAACCACTGCGGTCATGGTTAGGTAACCCAAGCGAACTTTGCTGTATGGTGACTTCAAGTTCATTTCATCGTATATTTTTTTATTGAAACTATTTAATTTATTTTAATATATTTTCGATAGTTTCGGTTTACGTAAAAGTATAATACAATAATACCTATACTTGTATAGGTACCTAATACATAATTATAAGAATTAAATATAAATATGATATGTTCATGAAATTGTAGCGAATATTATTTTAATATGTAAATATTAACGTGCATTTGTACAGCCAACCGTCTAGCCATTTCCTGTGTTACAAACTAGGTTAAATCTTAGCGTGTTGCGAAGTTTCACGCCAATAGTTATTCGGTCAAATAATTAAGTTGCCGGTTTGCGTCCACTAGTTTAATGTATTTAATATCTCCACCAACTAACTGTTTTGGTATTAACAGCTCATAGGAATATACTCGTAGTTAAATATTAATAAAATATCTAATAGATTAAAAAATATGTAACAGATATGTATTTGGAAAATATTAAGTGTGGTTTTAACTGCTATTTCTTAATTTACAGTGTTAGTGATGTAACACATACGCGTAAAATAGGGGTAAAAGGGCGAAGATCCTAACCAAAAATCTCGGCTTCTTAACTAAGCTTCAGGTTTATGAGCGTTTGATTGACCATCGATTTCGTTGATTATCCGACAGGTTGTGAAATAAGAGCGGTAAAAACAAGAAATATGGGATCAATCGTTACGCTTAAGCTTGTTGAGAGAACGTATGAGTATCTAATCGCGACTCATCGTACTCGTACATACTACGTGACAGCGTTTGATCCGAATCGATCCTCGCACTGAAAGTGGATGTCACACAACTTGGACGAGATAAGGCGCTAAGTTTATGCCAACTTTACCCCCGATCTCTTTGACGGCACTTCGGAAACCTATTATTACGGCGGGCTTTGTTTTGCTTACACAAAAATATTGCCTCATTATTTTTCATCGAACTTTCTTCCACGGGGCTCAGTAATTTCGGAAAATTCGCCGCTCGCCCATTCAGTCGAAGGATGATTAGGATTAGCGTTTGTTACACCCGAATATAAAGGGATTTGTGATGGGTTGGAATATTTTGTAACAAAAACGTTCGATTATACGAAAAATCATACATAGATAACACGCTTTCTATAGCGCCTCAACATACCTGTAGATATACATATACATTAAACCACGTCTATTTTCTGTAGAGTTAGGCAGACACAGACAAACTTCTTTTGTCTACTTTCGGTTCTCCGTTCAACTCATCCAATCTACACGTAGTTATTTTAAACGATATTTAAATCCCAATACTCCAAAATACCACAGCGGCATGAATTTAAATTCAATGGAAAATTGTTGAATTCAGCGAGGTTTTGATTAATAATATTATTTCCACTGAAGTCAGTTTCACGCATTCAATTTTTTCTACTTTCATGTGATACTTGCTTCATTTCACATCGAATAGTTCCCGGGAGCTCCATTCATTCTTCGCTTGGACTAGTTGGTTTTATATTTACATGAGCTTTTATAAACGCTTCGTTTTTGCGCTCTGAATATTGAATAAATGTATACTATAATAGACTAGTATTATTAATGATGGGGTGCGGTGAATCGTTATGTCATTAATCGGTACTGACTGTTATTGTTAGATGACTATGGTCAAACCCCATCGGGAAGATTAAACAAGGTTGGAACTCAAACTGAGCATGTTTCAGGAATGACACTTTAACAGGAGAAATGCGTCAACAAACATGGGTACACAAAAGGCAGCCAATCTGTAAATTGTAAAGCAATGATTGTTGGGAAAATATCGTTAAAAGTAATATTGAATATTAAGACTGTATCGTTTTGAGATTTATTAGGGTGTTCTACGCCTCGATAATATTGAAACATGTGAAAGTAGGTGAGATAATCGTGCCCCTACATAAGCATCGGCGGAAACACGTGACACTATCAGTACCATTGTGTGTCACCCCTATTTTCTGGCAAGCGCTCGGTGGTTAGGGTGCGTTTATTGCAAACGAGTTGCGGTGAAGTTTCTAACGACGATAAAGTGAGTTCAACTTGTATAATATATATTTAATTTATTTATGTACACTTTTATATAAATAAGACCAATAGATAAGAGATCCGTCTGTAGAATAAAGGAGAAAAATAACTTTCTTTTCGTAATTAGCATCACTTTTTGATTAGGGAAATTTGAACAAAATGGGCGCACAAACAAAAGAAGTGTACTGGAATACTGGAAATTATACAGAAGTTGATAATCTAGAAAACTACCCACACAATCTATTTTCATCTCAGTATAAAAATATTTATTTTGATTGTTATTTCAACGTTATTTAAACCAGGCAACCTCGTCGGAGGCTTTAAAGACGGTTTAAAACCGTCCGAAAGACGGGTTGCCCACTAAACCGTATCTCCCCCCACCATTTCTCACTACAACAGCGTGGTGGATGCCCAGCAATGGGATGCAAAAACAGTTGCAGCCAGTCAGACACAATATTAAATATTTCTATATATAAAAGTAAAACTTTAAATTACTTATGTATACAACTTGCAAGATTTATTTCTTACCTGGTCAAGCTTCAGTCCATAGTTCATTCTCAAACAAAGCCGCACACCATTGTTCGAAGAATAATGTGACGTCTTTGTAAAGTAACCTCATTGATAAAGTTAAGCAAATGGATAGTCGTATCCCGCGCAAAACTGTTTCTGGTATTCTAGTTACAGTCTGGTGTAAGTCATTTTACGTATTTTAAGCGAATATTTTTTCATCACATTGATTTTCAAGAGACGAATTTTCCTATAAATAAAGCAAGGTACACTTTTCATTAATTATTATTCATTGATTAAGTCGAATAGGATCAGTTAGAACAGTCATGCGAATGAATTGCGAGTACGGGTGAATATTACATCGAGTAGCAGAGACTGGGCAAAGATGATGTCTCAGCACCTGTCGAGCATGTTCGAGCACCTCGGCAACTTCACCAAGAACAGCCTCGCGCACAACAGCAAGCTGGTGAAAGAGAAAGAGAACAAGAGTAACGCGAACCACGTCGGCGGCGTCGGCGACCAGCCCACCTCGTCTCCGAAACACGGGCAACCGCCCCCACCTTTAAAGAAACCGTGCAAACTCCGCAACGTCTCCTCAAAAGGAGAGTCATACGACACTTTGTACGGGAACAGCAGTTTGGTAAGTGTTTATGTATTGTCTATTTCTATTACCTTATGTATTACTTAGCGATCACAGAACTTGATATACAGCGTGTTACTTCCATAGTTCTTATTAAATAACTAAGTGCGTTACACTACATTCTTATCGGATTATAATGTTAGTTAAAGAATAATTAAATGCGTCAGTTGCGAATCGAATACATTTCTCGTAAAATAGTAGTTAATACGGTCCAGTAGTAACGTCGTAGCGGTCATAGGGCAACGATTTGAAAATGATTTGAAAAATACTGTATTTCGATAATACACAGTAACACTATTTTTACAATTAATAAAATCGATTTTGTGTTGTCGTTTAAATCACACACTCCGTTTACCGCCGGATCTCATAAGCGCTCAAGTGTCAACTGTCAGATTCCTCACTGTTCTATATCTACGATGACTCAGCTTTTATTTTCGGTCACGCGGGTTTGCAGTCGCGCGTTTTACCGCATGCGTGTGCAAAGCATCTATGAAACTAACTATGTTATAATTCAGTGTATACAATTTTTTCTAACTTTCTCCGATGCGTATTAACATACCCTTCATGTAAAGGTTATCGTGTCTATTGTTAGGAAAAGCCAACAACCGTGATGCTCATAACAATTAGAGCATAACAGATTTCCAGCCGTTTAATATAAAACAGGTTTATATCAAAGTTATATTACGTTTATCGAATTTTTGTAATCACCTAACATATATTTTGATTTGCGTCTTCTTAATTATAGGTCGTGTTTTACGTATTTTTTTATTCGTATCTTATGGATTAGTACGTATGAATTCAGTACTCACAGAGTGCTTAATTGATTTTTTTACGATTATTTCATTGCAAAACACAAATTTAAGGTTTGACTACAAATACACCAAACTTAAGAATATTTCTGGTATGCCCAATTTGTGGTTTATATTATATTCATTATTCTTATATATCTCCGCTATTTTTAAATGCACGAAATATGAGAGTGCTTTCCAAACTAGCACAATCCTGTCCAACAGCTTATTAACAATACTTGGCCATACATCCATTTGTGTAATAAATACGGAACTCTAAAAGTATGTTGATTTCGAAAATATTAACTGTTAATTACGTATTATGTACGCAAGGATTCCTTGTAAAAGCCTGTTGTTTATGGTTCATGATACTTCAGTGTTTGTTCGTTATTTCCTCACGTAGAGGTGAGTAATTTCAAAATGGCTGTTTTGGACACTAAAACTTTTACGCTCATAGTGTCACAAATGATACTACTGTACATTATTGAAATGTACGCAATCAATCTTATCTGTAAAACGGTTGTAGCATGTTTTGATTTAATCAGATAAGTACGGTGATGCTGTATTCTGGGGGCATTAGAATGCAATGTTCATAATTTAAAATTGTAATTCTACCACATGTCCGTTAGCGCTCAATTTCCTCATTTCAATTCGAATTTTAGAATTCGATGTCTGTTCATGTTTTGTGTTATTCACGTTTTCGCACGAAAAGGGTTAGGGGATAAAAAACGTGAGGGTTTTTTAGGCCATTTTCATAGCATTTTTTAATGATGTAAAATTTTTATATTACAACAGAAAAAAAGATTTGTTTTGTTTGATTAGTAACAAAAGATGTTCGTTAAAAATTTAAGTATATCAGTATTCATTGCTACTAATACCCCAATGTTATCTACGATTATTAATTTAAGAAAGAAAGTATGTACTTCTCAAAACCGTCTTAGCTATTGAAGCCACGTCTATCATAAGAGCACGTCTCTGCTATGAGGAAACATATAGTTATATTGTTTCCTCACGTACTAGGGCCGCATAATTTGAAAATGAGATTATTGGCTCTGGACATGTATATTATAGAGCAAAATATTGTGTGAACGCGGGGATTGGATCTTGTCGTCTATTGTGATTTATTATATCTCCTTTCCAAAGTTGGGTTACTTAAGATAGTTCGTCGACTTTCTTATAAACCTTTTTCGACATAAAATCTGATGTTTAGATAAAGTGAAATTGAAATTTTTAGAGAACCGACCATTTATGAAAATGAATTTCGCTGGTTGAGACGTTTTTGAGGTGTTAACTCTGAATGGAAAGGAATGGAAACGAGATATATGAACCATATTCTGATGCTATTATAGATTGTTAGTTAATACATTTAGTTCTATAAATGGAATATTCATGACATGCCAGTGATTCCGTGGTTTCTGAGATATATGAGTAGGAGACGTGATAACTTGACAAGTCCAAAATGTACAGTGTTCAGGGAAGCCAGACTTTATTGCTAGGTTATATTTAAATTTCTGTAATATCTCTTAAAACTGAATCTAATTCATCGGCTGTTTCAGATAATGTAACAATTTGCGAATTGTTGTATGTATAAAGCGTCAAAGTAAATGTCAAACTGTTTACGGAAAAGTTGTTAACATTTTCAAGTCCTGTTCGGAATTTGAATAGTGAAGTGCTTTGACGTGATTCCTCTTAATTGGAACCGATGGTCTCTAAGGCCTCTCGTTCCAAGTAAGCTGGCCTTAATACTTCTCGTACTAAGAGGAGGGCTGTTTCGACGACTGCAACAATAACAGAGCTGCTAATGGACACAAATTAGTGCGGTTTCATTACAAACCTAGTTGACTTAAACTTAAATTAGTCACAGATACCTGTCCTATTTTGGCACAGTGAACCAATTTACAACCGTAGCCCGACGCAACCATAATGTGACGTAAATTTGGCCCGTAATGGAATTGGCAGCGATGCGTGCGGTTAATACAACACGTTGGAAACGCGCTAAATTGCACAGCACCGTGAATGCCAAGAACGTTACGATTGACGTTATCGAAATGCCAGTCGCAAAGTGTACTAGATGGGTTAAGCTTAGCGATGCGAATCCTTAAACTGTCTTCTTTTTTCAAACAACGATGAATAGTCAATTAAGTCCCGATCTTAATTTTTTTGCTTTATAAATCCTTAGCTTTGTTGAATTATAGATAGAAAAAGCGTCGACGACTTAAAATTGGCTGGTAAAAAATGTTCACCTTTTTCTGCTTTTATATGAAACATAAAGAATAAAAGAAAATAAAATAGAAATGTATATACAAATATATACATACTTTAGGGCCCGGATTTACTGTAATCGGTACAAAATGTGAATATATCGCTTTTTTTCGTCGTGGCATCCTGTAGTTGTCCTTTATTATAAGTCCATCAAGTACCTATTGTATTCAAGTTCCCTTAATGTTCGAATTGAAATTTCTACAGTGCTTAACATTTTCCTTAGCGCAATAATTGCATCGTTCATTATGCAATTTAAAGTTACTGACAACATGAGTGCCATTAGTGATATTTAACATTCGATTAACGGGTTGCAATGAATTTCAGTTCGTGGTATAATTGGTGGTATAATTAGTGTTCGTTAATTATAGCGTAGCTGATAAGACGATTATGATGTAAATGTTGATTGACATTAACATAAATTATGTAATTTTCATTCAAGTATTGAAGAAACATATTTTTGGAGCTACGTGACTGTAAATTTCGTATGTTTAGAAATTAGAAAAAAAAAACTGAATATTTGAATTTGGAATGAAGTAGAAGTAGGGCTGAAATTGAAGACTGGCGCTCTCTTTCTTATTTTTACATCTCATTCACATATGCTTGTAAATCTATTTAATAAAGTTGTTAATCTATGGCGACCACTATAGTATAAAGACTTACATTGTTTTGTTATAAATTTATCAAAATACAGAAACCTATAAAATATTGGACCATAAACGTTCCCTAAGCAGTTTAATTTCATAACCGTAGTAGGGTTGTCACAATAATATAATATGATTAGAAAGGACTTATTGATGTGCATTTATTTTAAAAAAATCGTTTTCTACGTACACTTCTTGTACAATTAAGTTAAAATGAAAAATATACTACGAGTATGCTTTGTATATGAACGATGAAGTTATTATTACAAGAGTTTCGTGTCATCGACCGAGCAAAGATGCATCCGGAACCCCTTTTCTTAGCAAAAGTCATGCAACAGCTGTGAAGGTTGACTGTTGGTGACAATTTATGAGATATTCGAAAGACGTATTAATACTAATAATAATTGGGGCAAATTTAACACACGGCTGTCTAATCCTAAATTGGGTAATTAGATGATTGGTAACAGACAAGGTTATCATCAGGTCTATAATCTTGCTTAAAATAAATATAATTGTCCTTATACAGGTTAACTATCAATTTTAGAGTTAGCTTAAAATCTATATTACATAGTATAAAGTTTAAAAGTTTGAATTATTACAATAGTAGTAAATAACCGTAGAGAGTACATAGCCATGGCAGTCAGGAGCAAATGAACTAACCCTGTAATTACATAGTTAAGTTAGCCTATTAATACTTAGTATTTTTTGTTATAGTCATTAAAGTGTTAAGTAGTAAGTAAACGTTACTATTTCTTTTTGTTGTGTAGAGGTAACCCTATTTTGCGAGGGCCATAAAAACGCAAACCTACTGAACCCCATGCCTTGGTTTGACCCTCTAAATAATGATTCCATTCACGCCGTGCCTCGAGTTTCCGGATACTAAAATACGGGTTATTTAGCGGTTTATTAAGGAGTTTTATAAGCCTATACACAAGATCTGACGCAGGGTTGAACGTTAAGATTGCTCCAAACGGTGCAAATAAAATTGCCTAATAAAGCAACTAAGACACAAATGAAGCAGTAGATACAGATTGTTCACAAACTGTTAATATTTGATATGAACATTTTCATGGCTGCCCAACGTGGATATGAACCTGGTACTCTTTGCAAAGTACGAGTAAATCGCCATCGTCATTAAATAAAATTTTCGAACAGAACTGGTATGTCTATTCAGAGTAACTAATAAAACGATGTAATTAATGAATGTTTTCAATGGTCTTTTCAGAACATCTGATAGCTTAGAAACTTCCGTAATAACAGATAAAAAGGGATTACTAAGTAAATTTCGGATTATTATACTCATGTTTACTTTACAGCGGCTGTTAACAACTTTTCGGCTTCAGTGTCTAATTCATAGAACAATTAAAAAGTTGGACCTTTTTTAATTCTTAAAGTTTTATCGTTTAGAAGTTTTTTTACGCGGTGTTTCATAAAAATGTATCTTTGACGGGTATCTATGTATTTGGCACCTTTTAAAGTTCTTATAAGGCCTACGTTATTGTTGTTGAAGATTTTATTTATATACAGCTACAAGGTTACGTCCATTAGAGCTAGCTCTAGAGAGGTGTTTTTCGTCGACTATTTACGATCGGGAAAAGTTAATGGTGTTGAATAAAAGGGAAATCAATCTGTTGCTTGCGCATCACGTTTAAACTTCTGGACGGAGTTTGATGTAATTTGCTGTAGGTAATTATATTTATTACACTGTAAAAAAATGTACTTTATCGTGTAAAGATAACAGTAGTATCAGGAGTGCAATATAGTTTAATTTTTATCATGTATCTGTAAAATGTGAATATTCCTCGGTGAATAGTGTTAAGGTCTGACATATTATTTAACAGATATTTCTACGATTAACGTATTTGTTCGGCGTGTATTTCCTATTAAGGTGTGCATTTGGAATTTACTTATATAGTGCATCAGCTGTTTGGATGCCTGTTTTAGGCTTTTTTTAATGCAGCAATAACGAATGACCGCTGCCGATAGTAATGCGCTTCTGAATTTTGGGCGCACTAAACTTCTATATTAAGTTATCGTAAGATATTATACTTTGCGAAGAAAATTGTCACGTTTTTTGTCTGAGTGCAATATCTACTGCATTTTCTTCTACTTTTCGTGTTCCAATTTTAAAATGTGTAGTGTAGGCGTTCTTGAAACGCCGCTTGCTTTTTAGCACCACCTACACAGCTTTAAAGAGATTTGCGTTGCAAACTTGTTCCCATCTGAGCGGAGTGTTCCTTCAAATACACTTTTATTTGGCCTCGCTGGAATCAGGCTATTTGTCGGAGCTCCGCTGAACGAGTAATATTTGCGCAAGAATCTGTAAAGGCGACTGCACACTTGGAACTTTTCGCTAAATTAAATAGAGAAGTATCGACGCTACTAGATACGATAGATACATACGAGTACGAGTAGTACCTACTAAAGCGGAGAGTGAACATCGCTTTTATTACTGGCATGCATACCTGCCCACTTCAATGCTTAAATAAGTACATTTTAATTTTGGAGTGTATTCCGTCGTATCTGGAGTTCTTTCGAATGGCTAACTTTGTAGAATACAGTTTTGATAAAATGAAGTACCTACAATTGTTGTGTTGGAAGTTGAATTTTTTACTCTTTACAAGCTTATAGGTTGCCATGTGTGAAACTTGAGAACGATTTATAGTAAGACAATTTTGAAAACAAAAAGAACAGTTAAGATTAACATTTTTTACCTATCTAAATTAGTGTAGGTACTTTTTCAACTGTTATGTTTTGTATAGACGTTAAAAGATGTTTTTTATAAAATGGAGTGTATTAATTAACTACTACGATCTAAACAAATGACGTTGGATTCTTCTTCTACAATTCCGTAACAGAAATTTAATTTAATATCATTGAGAATTTCGATCTTTTAAATCACTCACCGAAGATACTCGCTCCGCATTTCATAAAATTGTACCCCGACCCTGGCAAAATTTATTGAAAGTCTATGTAGCTGTGGTAACCCAAACTTTAAATTCGACCGCGAAATGGATCCTAATAAAATTGTTATTAAAAAAATTTATCATAGATTAATATAGAGGAATCGGATTGGTGACAATTTTTACCGCTAAAGCTAACAAAATTATTACGCATAAGTATATACGAGTATATACATACGCACACATACTTAAAATCCTCAAACCAATATTCACCAAAAACAGTACTGATAAATAAAGATATAAAAATGTCTGCAAGGACGATTTGTGTACGCATTAAAAATTCCCCGTAAAATTTTTGTTTCCAATACGGCACCGGAAGTGACGCGCTCGGTGCACTGGTAGCAACGGAAGTTCCCTCCGCGCTGACCCCCCTCCTCCACCTGCTAAAAGTGTCAACGAAACGGCACTAACGGTATTTGTATGTTGTTTCGCACAATACTCGAACGCCTTTCCAAAGGTCTACGATTCGAAAACACAAAACCACATCTGTTATTTATGGACGAAACCACCGTCAGAGACTTCGGATTATATGGGGTTTTTACCACATTAAAATCTTCCTTGAAGCAGCGATAGCCTAGTGGTCTGCAATCAAATTCCCACTCATGAGCTCTGGGTTCGATCCCGGCACGCACATCTGATTGTTACGTGCGTTTTATAACAAAAATTTAAATACCACTTGCTATAACGGTGATGGAAAACATCGTGAGGAAACCGGTACACCTTAGAGATGTTATAAAGTAGGTATATAATATTTTTTGAGCTGTGTGATGTCTGCCAATCCGCATTTGGCCAGCGTGGTAGACTACGGCCTAAATCCCTGTCACTATGAGAGGAGACCCGGTCCAACAGTGGACTAATAAAAAGGGTCGAACAGCAAACCCTTCTCTGTGCCCTTCCGCGGTGTTATTGAGATCTCCAAGGGAACGCACTGATGTCCTTATGCTTCGCTCAAAGTTGGCTCGTGTCACCTTTCGAAGCTTATCACAGCATCTGGCCACATATGCCATCCTTCTCGGGGGATACGTACCTCTTGCTTCACAAAAATCAATCCCTAAGGTTTGAATCCTTAGTGCTCACTTTCGATTTTACTAACATATTATAGTTCAATGACTTTCCATCAACGCGAAAATCCGTCTAAGTTTAACTATGAGCACTGAAAACCGGACTATTGAAAATAAAATACGATCACGCTCGTTGTTTTGGATTTTTCAGTGAAAAACTGTGTTATGCACTGTCGCAGGAAGTGACGCGCGCATTCCACGTGACGAAGGCTCTCCCCATGCGTGTTAACCGGAAACACATATGCAAGTGAGAGTTTATACGTGAAGTTCCAATTTACAGGTAAACAATATGCTTATCATACACCCAAATACGAACGATCTCGATCGGGAAATTTGAGAAAGGCTTGTTTACGAATGCTGAAATAGGAACAAATTTGTTACGATTCCCACCACGTGCTCCCCGATTTTATAGACTTGAGCAAATTGCAATGGGGATTTTACGAGGTTTTTTCTTATTACGAGAAGTGGAAACGGCGGCTCAGTCCATTCGGCGACAAATTTACTACAGAATATACCTACTTATACGATCGGGCACATTCAAATGTATTCCGACGAAGCTATTGTACTATTTAATTTTGTAGCAATTGTAATGTTTATACCTATTTACATTCAACGGGAATGTTCAACTTTCAAATCTCCTTTATGCTAAATTGTTGTTGATCGCTCAATAGATGGCGTTGTAATACCCGTGTTTGATTTGAATTCTTCACCTTTAAGTAGTGTTCGGTGCGCCAGTCGCTCTCGCCGAGTGGGTGCGATTGCACGTCTGTCTCTTTAGTAAATAGCTACTTATTTTCTTGTCGAATACGTCGTGAATTGTTCTCGGCTGTTTTATTTCCGCGCTGAATCTTTTAGAAGATTCATACAGAACAATTACGCGAAACAGTTTAAGGCATTTTAAATATATTACTAAATTTACAAATTGAAATAGTTTTATTCTTTATAACGCTGGAGTGTTAATACTAAAACAAGAATAGGATAGATTATCCTAAGCGCGGAAACATAGCGTTATTATATAAATACAACATGGATAATTAGCTTAATTTAAGGTTGAAATTGTAATAAGTACAGCAAGAGACATTACAGTCAGTTTACAGGCAGTACAGTCAGTAAACATTATTGTGTACTAAGAGCTACAAACTGCATAGTTAAGAACTTCAATGTTGGCGATGTCGTATGAACATACCAACTTTGTTCATTAACTCATACATTTATGGACGACTCATATCACATATGAAACTCGCTAGAATAAATTTTTGTATTAAATTCAGAAATTTTCCATTTCATATCCAACAATACGGTGATAGTTCTAAACCTAATCTAAATATTGCAGAGGAAACTTTTTGACTGTTATCGTATGCCTATGTCATATGATAAATAAACTTTGCATAGCTGTTCAACATCTTTTATATTCTCTACATTTTTAAAGGAATATAAGTATTTCAAATTACACAAAAATACTTACCTACCTGACATGATATGCTGTTATTTTGTGTAGATATATTGTTCTTATGTTTTCTTGTTTGTTTGTTAGTTGGCGATTCTGAATCACATGAAACTTTAACGGAAGCTGCTGGTTGAAATTCATACAATTCTTGTACTGTGCATTATTAGTGATACGTCTTACAATTAGTAATTATTTAGTATTAGTTAGTTATTAATCATGATCATTGGCTTGGAAAGAGCATTGTATTTCAGCGTATCCTCACACGATTAAGAAAAATGTCTCGTACTCAGTAGAGACAATCTTCCTATCCATCCTTTAGGAATACTTGATTTGTTGCCGATTTTTATCCCATACGTGTCATAAAGGTATGATTTGAATGCCAAATCTGTGGTATACCGATCCTATTCCATTGGTATAAAAAATCGATAACACCTAAACCAGTGTACAAAGATAACTTCTGGCTTGTACGGTGCTGGTATAGTGCGGCTGCACGTCTATACTAACTACTTTACAACTGTTATAGTTGATAAACTAAGTTGAAACTTTGTGACAATATTGGCACAAACGTGACACGCTCAGACACCGCTACAGCTAACCTGTCCTTACCTTACCTGTCTGAAGCTTGTGGGTTATTTGCAATTATTAATAGGGTTTGGGGTTTGCGGTAAGCATTCAATTTTTGATAGAAGTCGTGAATTTTAACGGTGATTAAAATTAATCGTTTTTGGCACATACATATATATTTATGAATAACATTCTTTACTCATAAGTGTACTGTTACCATGTATGAGTATACTTATACTTACCGGGGTAACCATTCGATATAGAGGTAAAAATTACGTATTGATCACGACATGCCATTCAGTATTTAGGTACTGTTGTGTTATACTGAAGAAAATTAATATTACTGCTATTCTGGCGAGCCTTCAAATCTCGGTTCCTTTGTTTAATTTTTTGTCTTTGACCTTAAAATTTAAATATTCGCGTTTTATCGCGAGGTCACCCGTTCCGTCATTACCGAACAAAAGTTGGAATTTGGAATTCCTTCGATGAAATTTCGCTGCATTTTTATGCTTCATTGTTCGTGAAAGATTCATGAAGACTAAAATAATTGAGAACATTTTACTTTGATATTTTAAACAGGCTTGATTTCACAGTATTACAAAACAGATATCCGAGGGCATTCAAAGAATCATTTTTGTCAAAACTCAGTTATTAATATGTTTGACAAATTATTGCTTTAATTACACGCTTATACAAGTACCTTCCTGGACCGAACATAGATATAGCGGTTACCAATTAGAAAGGTTGAGAAAAAGCTAACGTTTTAATAGCAAAGAGAGGATGTTAAGCAGTATGTCAAGTCTTTGCATACTATTGGAGGTCTTGATGAATTGGCAACTAATGGGAGCGGAAATTGTCGGTATTGGAGCATCTTAGTGAAGTGGATTCGTCTTCTTTGCTTTAACATTTCGTAGGTGCCATACTTCTTGCGTTTAAGCAGTTAACGGGAGCAGACAGCATCTTCCGTCACCTCACTTGACATTTTCTCATTCTCCTGAGAATGTGCTTGACTCTAAACAAATGGAGAGAACAGTGCCGATCTTACAGCTTTCAGTCAGCTGTTTTATTTGGTGTAGTCAATCTTTCGAGGAATTTCTCCCGTTTCAATGTGTTTTGAAATAGTTATTAGGTATATGCTGTTCATCAAATGGCCTCTTGGTCAAGTGGTTACAGACCTGACTGCAAAACCGGAGGTCGTGGGTTCGATTCCTACTCAGAACAAACATTTGTTTGTTCTGTGTCTGGGCGTAATAAAAATATCTATATAAGTACAATATCGTATGTATATATGTATGTTTATGAGCTGTCCGGTCACCGTAACACAGGCATTAAATTGCCTATTTTGGGATCAGACAGCCGTGTGTGGAATTATCCCCAGTTATTTATTATTTTTTTTATTAATAAGCAAAAGTTGTTAAGCAATCTCAAACGTCAGATTTGCTGATTGTTGCAATATAACCATAGCTTAGTTTGATAGCTATATAATACCATAGATGCATTATACAAGATCATAGTAGCCAACCTAAAATGTGTCCATCGAAAAAAGAGAAGGTAAATTGAGGCTAACTATGTATGTCTCTTTCTGTATGTGTGATTAGACAAAGATGAGTAGGTATAGGTCATCATCTTCACCCTCTTATTATTTGTCGGACCTGCCTATAGCTTCCCCAGTCTATGTACATATACATACATATATTATCTCTACTAGCTGTGTTCGCGGCTTCGACCCCGTGGAAATCAATATTTTCCCATTTTTGCAACATTTGTCATTACTGCTCCACCCCTATTAGTCAAAGCGTGATGTGATATAGCCTATAGCCTGCGTAAATTAATGGACTATTCAACACAAAAACAATTTCTCAGTTGGAACCAGTAGTTCCTGAGATTATCGCGTTCAACCAAACCAACTCTTCAGCTTTATAATATTAAAGTATCGATGTTTGATACACATGTTTAATTTTGACAGGGTGCGTAATGTAACCTATTAATACGTCTATTACCGCTATATAAACAGTCCGTATGTCAATCACAATCACCTTCAATTACTTTAATTCGATCGCTCTCCAAATTTGAAAATACGAATTTCACGTCGTACACTATTTCGTATTTAACACACATTAGACAATTTCTTTATTTTTATCGAAACTGTAAAAAAGAATACACATGTCAACTTACACTAATATATACCTATGTAGTTCTAATTTTTTTTTAGTTCTCTTACTATATTTATTTGGTTTGTCAATTTTTAATATTTCTGTTATCTTTTTTGTAAAGAGTTTTAAAAGAGAGTGACTCCTAGCTTTCATAACATCCGTTTGTGTGAAAGCTGGAGTCGCAAAAATGTTTGTGGAAACGGTCATTTTAAGGTAAACAAATAATGACCCTTAATTCAATGGCTATAAAGGTCAATGTCTCATTCCAGGTACGCGTCAGGTCAGAACCACCTCACGGATTTCATAGGCATGGAGCCGAGCAAGAAACGCAAGCGGCGGACATCTTTTACCCCGCAGGCGCTGGAGCTACTGAACGCACACTTCGAGAGAAACACTCATCCGTCTGGTAATTATTGAAGTTAAACTTCTTTTGGCGCGGCGAGTAAAAATTATCGATATTTTTAAGATACGCGCGCACACCGACACCAAAGACACTCTGAAGTTAGTTGCAAGTCTTGCAGAAAAAGGCCTGCCAACATAATAAAAAATACATTTACTGTATGCTGGGTGAGAACTGATAACTACTCGTATATTCAAAGATTAGTTTTAACTCGTCAATTTCGCAAGCCTTTCATTTCATTCGGAAAGCTAATTAGTTATTTTTTTAGTACGAAATTCGTAAAATATAAAACAGAAATAATACACCAGATCGTAACAGAAGACTGCTAGTGATGGAAATTGAACAAAGTTTTCCTTAACATCAAAACTATATAAGTTTTGTAACAAAATCACCTATTCTCCCGCATTCCGATTAATGTTTTAATTGTGATGTTACAGGCACTGAAATAACGGGCTTAGCACACCAACTCGGCTACGAACGGGAAGTGATCAGAATATGGTTTTGCAACAAGCGACAAGCGCTCAAGAACACCGTTCGAATGATGTCCAAAGGCATGGTCTAAGGGCTGAAGTTAATAGTGATTATCTAACGGCAGAATGACTCCACCTTTCAGTTCGACCAATGCAATGCTGTAACAGAACCATCCGCCACAGACGGATCAATCTGTATTGTTGTTCGTGTATTATTTTGCATTGATAGTCGGAACGCCGGATTTGTAACGTTGTACTAAATCGTTCATAAAAATACATAATAAAAAATCTGGCCTTAATTAGAATCTTGATGCGATTCCAGCCAAGCTTAGGGAAATATTAAGTTTTTTTTTATTAAAATGTAATTGTAAAATAAACATTTCGACTGATATATTCGTCTCGACGTAGCTACTTTTACAATGATATAAATGGTACGTAGTGTATTATAGGTGTTTAGTACAAAGGGAACGGAGTGATCGTCGCTATGTAATACTCTATCATATGTATCTAATATATTATGTAAACGACAAACCCAAACCGTTTATAAAACAAAGGAAAAAAAACATTTTTGGAAACTGTTGATCGGAATGATCGTAAAAAATTGTCCTTTAAAAGTAATATGTAATACTATAAAGTATGATATTGTAATGTTATGTCGTGTATTTAAAATGGCACGGGGAGAGTGCCCGATGAAAATGTGCTCGGCTTTACCATTGTTTGTAGCCGTTTTTTTTTGTATTATTATTATAAGTTTTTTTGGGTGATAACTTTTATTTGTAAAGACTATTGCATTTTGTAAATAAGTACAATAACTTTAAACACTCGGCGATGATACGATGTAGCTGTTAGGAATATTAATTTATTGAAATACTCGTGAGTTTTACGTTCTACGTAGCGATTGTTGCACTTTATAGTTTTAGGATAATTACCGATAATACGATGTAGTTCAATGTGTCGTCAGTTTTAGTGGCCTATTACCTACTGGGAGTTTTTTCCGATCATAGTATTTTTTTTATGTTAAAAAAATAGATAGGCATGAAAACGATTATGTATAGAATTATTATAATAATATGCATTGTCGTAAATTGTAAATATTGTTCACGTAATTTTAGTTTATTAAAATGTATTATTAGTTTTATGTATGTATAACAAAACTATAAGTTAAGCTTTGTAAGATTCTTATGTAGGTATACGTATATACTACAAATTGGATATTTTTGTTGCAATATTCGAGTACATTTATTTAAAAAAGTATTAATTATTTATGTGGCGTACGAAACGTGTGTTTTTTCGGTTTTTGAATTCGATTTAATTGATTTTTTAATCAAATACACGTAACAGGGGGTCTATGTTGAAACGCGTTCATAGTTTGGTGTGCGTGCATATTATTGGGGCAGCTACAAGAAAAAAAACTATTAAAATTGCCTCGCATTTGGAAAGTAGATTTTGAAATATATACGTATAGGTTTCTCGAAAAAAAATTAAATTATATATGTTTTAAGTGATTGAAGCGCCCGAAAAGTATGCACAACTCAAATATGTTTATCGTGCGGCCGTTTATGATTTGTTTGCGTGAATTGAAATTGTATAAAAGTCTCGGTGTTGCCAGTTAAAAAAATCAAGCGGAATCACGAGTCACTTTATTATTACTATTATTATTATTATCCATAATACGAATTAATGTTGCAACACTTAGAGTGGCGTATGTAAATAGTTTAGTGGCGAAGGTTTCAAGTAAAGACCTGCTGTTAATTGTATTGCCGATAGACATAAGGTTGTAATTTAACGTATGTTAATGACCAATGAAAACCAACTTGTGATCATTAATATTTGTACTGTTACCTACTACTTAACAAGAGTCGTTAAAAAATAATATTATTAAAAAAAATTGAACATATTTTTCGGCTGTTGAAAAAATTGTAAATACAATATTAAGGATAATGATAAATGAATAAAAAAAACTATTTGGATTAATATTTAGGAACAAAGAAAGATTAAGAAAAAAAGAATATTATCAAAATTTATATTTTCAAAAATTATTACAAGTGCAAAAAAAATGACGTGTATTTAACGAGAATAAAAAGGAACGTTTGGCCATTATATCGAAATTATTGACGGAATTTTTTATCGACTTCAACACACCACAACCACAGAGGGGCAGTTAGGTAAACAGTGATAATAATAGTGCGATGCGATGTTGCACGTAACCTGTACTTATATTTATGGAATCAGATTTTTCATGGCCGTTCTTCAATTTCATTTACAACATTCTTATTATTTTATCTTTCGTTTATATAGAGCTCACAATAAATTAAATTGATCATTCATTATTGCCTGTTTAAATTATTGTTTGTTCTTGAAAAATCCAACAGAATAAAAGCCACAAACTTACTCAAAATATTATTAGCAATCATGAAAGTGTACTAGAAATGTGTTTAACGATATCCTCGAATTTAAATTCTTTATTTAAACTTGCCACAGATTATACCAAACATTAATAAAAAATTTGTGCAAAATAAACATCGTTTAAATTCTCTGTTCCATTTTTAAATTTTTGCACCAATAGCTTAGGTATTCATTTAAATCATTCATACTCTATGACTAACGGATTTAAAAAAAATATTTCATTTCAGTTGTATAAATGGTTCAAAAATAATACCTCCCATACGTATGTAAATTTATGTATATTTGTTAATAGAGTTAATGAGAAAGCTGATTCCCAACAAACACTAGTATAATAGCGAGCATAGTGCTAAGTACAAATAATTATTATTTAATTGTAAAACAGCTAGTCCGTTGTGTATGTTATTAATAAACCATGTATTTACATTGCAAAATCGCGTTGCACCCTGGTTTTCATATATCTATAGTAATAGTTTAAATACAATTATAAAATTCTACTACACATATAATAAATTCATCTGTAACACATATTCAAACCAAACTATAACAGTATAATAATAGATTATTAATTTTCTCTTCTGTAATGGTCCGACTGGATGAATATGGCTGCTGGTTTCAAGTGATGCAGATTAAAGGCAGATAACTGTTTGAGCGTTTGTTTTATTGCGTATACCCGACCTATCGCACCGGAGCTTTACCTTATTTTTATTAATTAATTCATTTATTCATTCATTCATTCATTCATTCATTTATTTACGGAGGTGACAAAAGGAAAACTTAATGCCTAGTGGCATTGTGCTCCAGTCGGCCCTGGGCAAGGTGAAAAGCTCTGAAAGTTAAAAAACGAGCTTTGCTTCTAGCACATTAGCGTTTAGACAACGCATTTATATCCACCCAAGCAGTCAATAATTATTAAGGGATGTAAAATTATGAAGTAAATATACACACAAAAATATCAGCTGCTCATTTTGTCATCCTCATTCTAAAATATGGTCAAAAGTCAATATTGGCTAAAATCCAACCTATGTAATCTTCCTCATGTTTTGATACCGTACAGTACCACAATGCTACGGGTATACTTAGTCACCCCTTAATGGATTTTTTAAAATATTATTGCTGTTTATAAACAGTATTTTTCTTTACCGTATTGTGTTACTAAAATTAAAAAAAAAACATTTCGCTACTAATAACTTGGGTTGTAATGGAGTTAAGAGCAGTTTTTTCCATGAAGTGAAAATACAGATACGTTTGGACAATACTCAAAGAAATAATATTAGTGGACACTCACAAACTTAAAAACTGTTGTTTTATCTATTAACTACACACAATTGGTAGTGGAATACTTCACATGACAACAAAAATTCGAATTTCAAACTACGTACTTACTGAAGGTACCCCCGATCGTGAGTCATCTATATTTAATGGTTTTATAATACGACGATAAAGCTTCCTGTACACGGCACCGAAACCACACCGGCGCCCGATTTCAATATTGTGTATTATTAACATAAAATTGCATCCCCATCGTGCTGCGTCCGCAGCGCAGTCTCATAGTCGACGGATGTAATCTGCTTTATAGTCATATTGAACATAAGACAACGATCATAGTTGAGTATAGCTTTAAAGGCAAAGATATCTCTACATTTACATTTACATCTACATTTTTTTTCATACTAAGGAAATGGGAAATGAAGTTCGTGATAGGTTCGCTGTTCTGAATACTTTGTCCGAACAATGTGCAGGAAGCCTTACGGCAGGTGACTCATTTTGGAACAAGCTCATGTTACATTTCACCCTATTATACTTGCCCTCAAACGCATTATGGTTTTATAACGCATTTCATCATAAAAGCTTGATACATTAAAGTTTGCTGGCGTTTTGTATTTGCTAAGGGAGATTTTGAATAAAATGCACTTATCTACTTGCTCAAAAGTAAGCTAGTGTGTAAAATTTCTAACAGATGTACTTAAAAAGATACAAAATAAAGGGAATAAAAATATCTGCCCTCTTTTTCTAACCTTTGTTTTCAATGAACTTCACTAGTGACAGTTCACTTAATGCATAAAGCATAAACAAAACGCTACGCGTCAAATTAAATAACTTCAATATGGCGATTACAGCAAAGTGCGAATGTCGTAGACAACCGAAAGTGTACAGATATAGAGTATTGTAATTAAATATTATAATTAAATAAACGAAACTGCAATTAAAATAAACCAACGAAGCCCCTATACAGGCTTATAAGTAACGATCCGACTGATAAATCGTGCCTTAAACAGCTTATATCAGAGATAAACACGCAGTGAAATTGTGTACGGTCTGACAATAATAAATACACGGAAAAAAAATGTAAAACGTTCAGCGCACGTAATATTTGCGTAGAGAGCGACGTCAGTGCCCCCACTTCGTCGGGATTGCCTCGTCGATTATGCGGCGAGGATAGTCGCAGGTCGCAGCCGAGGGTCATTATGAATCACGAGGTTAACAGACCTAATGCATAATAGCTTTTGAGTGTGTAACATTAGGATAACGGTGGTTGACAAGTCTGATAGGAATCCGGTAGTGAGTAATCGATGAAATGATCGAGAGCGTGTCGCGCCGCGCGTTCAGTAGCTCCAGTGGTACCTACAACGTGCGCGCTTCCGAACTCGCGCGGGAACGGAAACTGAACATCTTCAATGTCACCGTGCAGCTCTTGGACGACACGCAGCAATCGTTTCAGATCGAGGTGAGTATGGGAAACAGTGTGTTGGAATACCTTTAATCTGCTTCAGAAGGTGTGTTTAGGAAACAGTGTTGGAACACCTTCAATGTGGATTGATCTAGTAAAACCGGACAATTCAAAACAAGAGTGAACAAGTATTCGTTAGACAAGTGCACTATATTGTTAGCTGTATCAACGCTGCCGAAAGATTGCAGCCAAACACTTGACTATATATACGTAGAAAAATCCCCCCTATCACTGAATATTAGCAAAGGATTTAAGAGGTGTTTGAAGAAAATGAGTATTGCAACCAATACAACAAATCTTTTTTTTTCATATTTTTTTTATTTATCGGTACATTTTATACACATATCCCAGTGCACTGATCTCTTAACTTCCTCATTCCCTGGTTATAGAAGTCTGATAATTTTGCCACAAAATTCCACTTCAATTAATCTTTTTAATTTAGAAAAAATGCATTACAGTGTATAAATTCAAAGACATACCCATACCCAAGATACAATATCCCAATAATTTGAAATTTCTATGAATTATGGAGACATGCGTAAACACTATTCAATCTGTATTTTTTAAATGTAAAATGGTATTTAAATCTAAATCATAAATATATTAAATTGTTAATTTAAATCATACATCACATATTTAAATCTAAATCGGGAAGAGCTAAATATGCAATTATCAATTTGTGAGGCAATATGTAGTATGTGTTTATATTTGAGTTGTTTATTAAATTTCCTTAATGTTTAATTATATACCTTTCCTGTATATTGCAACATGTGTAAAGTGATTTCAATACAATTCTCATAAATGTGAAAATATAAATATGTTTTTTAAAAAATGGGAAATGTTGAAGGCATGGCTCTTATGAGTACATAAAAGAAAATTTTGTTTTTTATGTTATGTTAAAGATACATACAAATATTAGTCTAATATAGCTTTAACTTAGAATAAATATAAAAATCGCAATAAAGCAGTCCTTGAATATGGTACAGAGATATTTTTATAGTTCTAATACATAAAAAGCAATATGTATAACGAACTTGTGCTATATAGAGATATGACTGACCTTGTGGTTGAGTGGCTAGAGACCCTGACTTTAAAACTTAAGGTTGTGGGTTTGATTCCCAATCAGGACAAACATTTGTGTGATTAGCACATTTGTTTGTTCTTCGGCTGAGTATTGTAAATATCTATATAAGTATTATATCATATGTATACGATTTTAAATATAAGCTTATTATAGTTTAAAAATTAGATAATAAATAATAAATGATTTAGTAATTGAAAATATATTAAATAATAAAATCGTGTTTTAAATTTGTACGCCGTAAAAGGCAAAATATGGAGTGAAGTAACAATTCTGTAACATCTCTAAATGTACCCATATTTGTGCAAATAAATGTCTTTGTCTTTGTCTTTGTCTTTGTTTTTTATTGGAATAGAGTAGCAAACGAGCAGGCAGCAGTCACAAGTGGTACTACCGCCCGTGGACAGCTGTAACCGACCGCTAACAGAGCTGTAGGGATTGTTAGTGTGAATTCAGTTAGTATAAGGTGTTAATATGGATTAGTTGGTGAGTATTCATTAGTAATAGGACTGCGGGAAAGGGGCTGTCAATGATATTAGCCCAGTTAGTGAGTGTTAGTAGTTGCCCTGTCAGAAGTCGGTCACAGATGCGTCGCTACTCTTGAGGACTGAGACGGTCGTCTCTGGTATACAAGTGGACCGGCAACCACACCCTTCGGACCGAGACACAGTTGACACAACTGCTTCACGGCAGAAATAGGTGTGGCGGTGGTACTTCCCTGAGCGAACTGGATACTGATTCTACCACCTATTGTGTTGCCTTGTTCCTGGACAGAGTGTCTCTCTCTGTCTCTCTCTCCACGTACCCTCATAAAACGCGCTGGTGACCTGAGTACTGTACATATTGCTGGAGAAGTAGTTGGAGTCGGCGCCCAGTTTCTGGACGATGGCTCTCGACACCCTCAATCTGTGGACAATGAGAATGCAAGCTTTCAAATATTATTATTAAAAATCGCTGCTTTGACATTTTTGCTTTGCTTTGCTTTGCTGAAATTTGACTGGCCTCGTGGTCGAGTGGTTAGAGACCCTGACTGCAAAACCGGAGCTCGTGGGTTCGATTCCCACCCAG
>DWGJ01000804.1:0-25008 GCA_018246895.1 Aspitha aspitha aspitha | reverse complement strand
TCATACATACATACACAGACACATACGCACACATGCATACTATCACAAATCAAAATCGGGTTGATATATATAATGATTGCGTTCAAGTGATATAAGTTAATGAAACATACAAAAGGCAATATTGAGATGTTTGATGTATGTATGTATGTATTTGTAAAAATATTTTAGCGGATGTGTAGTTAGACAACCTGATGAATTTCCGGATACAACTTATTGAAATTTTATAAATATGTTTGCTTCGAGTAATGGCAGATGTGTCCATTTCATTATTCTGAGTTATTATACAGAAATATGCTAAGTTTGATGTTTTATAAATATTAGTCAAAATTCTATCCAGCTTTATCTCAAATCCTTAAGAATGTGTTACTGATGAGAACTAGTACCTTGCCTGATCCATTTATTGAGCATGGATAACGCAGCGGTGATATACCCATACATATGTCACACATAACCACATTATACATAAAATTATATTTGATAATCTATGTTGATTAAATTAATTTAATTTAATTTAATTAATACCCTTTTGCCTGAAAAATTTATTGAAACCATCTAATGTTATCAAGATTGTTACACAATGACATGAGTCTATCCATACATCATATTCTGCCTTTCACAAAAACATTGTTATTTATGCCCACACAAGAGGTTATATTATCCCAGACTATAGCCGTCCAGTCCAATCACAACATATCAACTCTAAAGATCTGTTTGGTTTGTTAACATTCAATGACAGCATTTTAGCTGTTGTAAGTTTTCATCCGATGGTCCGCAGCACATATGACATGTTATTAAGAAACTGTCAATTATAAATATTGACATTTAAGTAAGTAAATTCATAGCTTATTATTCATATACAATGTTTTGTTACAGCATTTGTAACTAATTTAACAAGCAATTTATGACATTTAAATGTTTCACACACAAATAATTTGTTTATACTGCAATAATGTTGCGTCTACATTTGAATGTTCAGTGTGTTGTTTAATAAAAAATAAAGTCCTACGAATATAACACTATTGGACTTGAAGAGTTATTGCTTATGTACTATATTGTTGTGGTTTTTGTACCCTTACTTGTGCTTTGTGCTTTAATATGAAGCAATTCGTGTGGGTGATGTAACCGCCATAATTTGCATTTATAAGTGTGGGCCGGCTATGTTAGTATATTACATTGAATCTTATTTCTATTTACATTTTAATTCTTGTTATAATGCTTATTATTGACGAATATTAACTATAGGTGTTTGTAGAAGTTTGTTTGTTTATAAAACTTGTTATTATTTTGTTACATTACATTAGTTTTTACTAAACTAACTGATTTCTTCAGAGAGTATTTGTCTTTTTATGGTATATCATATGGGTAGTATTTAGAAGTGATACCTGTAGTTATATCTAGCAAAGACCTTGTAAAAAGGAATGTGGTTGTTTTCGCAGACGGCGTTAAGCGTGCAGCCCCAGCGCAACTAATTAACATTTAAGTTACATACGATCCCAAGGTACTAACTCTGACGGGCATGTTAACTTACTGCAGTTGACCTCCTCGTGCAATACTCGCGTATAACGCTTACTTTATTTACCACTAACTTTATTTTTGTACGTCTATGTTTAAAGCGCGATATAAACGTGATATTTTTTGAGAAATGATTTCATGATACTCGAGAGAGTGTAGAGACTACACTTTTTTTTCAGAATTATCTATATTTTGTTAAATAAGCTAATTTCGATGTACCAATTGTGGTACACGGTACTCATATAAATCAATTCTTTATATTTAGCTCAATTTTGTCATTTGACAATTTTTATTTTTCTTATCTATATATATTTTCTTTAACTGTACATGTAGGTAATCTTAATGAAATAATACAAAGATACATATTTTAATTATAGGATTATACTGAGGTTGGTTACTAATATTTTGAACAGTGATATAAATGTAAGTTATTTACTAAAATGTTAGGGAACATCAATTGTAATAAGTTAACAATCGGTCAGTGAAGTTATAAGTATTTATACATATGTTATATACAATATTATTAGTTATATAAATCAGTACTTATGAGCTGATGTCTGTAACAATGTTGCTTCCAAAGTTAAAGTTAACTCTTATTTATGTATTTACATATTGAAAATTTACCATCTTGTGAGCAGCCCCTAGCAAACACACAGGACTGACGTAGTCATTCGTGTGAAGTAATTACTGGCTATGTATAAGTATACCCATAATGACATTTCCCAGTACACTGATATTGAGGTTGTGGTCTCATCGAATAATATTGGCTGTTCACAGAGATATATTGTTCACGGTAGCCTTTATTCGGTATATAGATGGTAAAACTTAAGAAATAAATATTTTAAGTATTCTCAGCTAGTATGGTGTTATCGATAGCTTCTCCGTACAATTATACGCGCATTTTGTAACCGTGTTTACGTCGGTGTGATAAATACTCACTTATTATAAATGTTCTACAGTTGTGTGTAGGTAGTTAGCAGGATGCACTGCATGCATTTGTCACTAATATGTGTGTGATCTTCTAAGTGATATCTTTCTTTAAGTTGCAATGTTTTGGTGGTGTTAAGTGTTAGTGTGACTGATATTAGACAATAATAGACATAGTTTGGCACTCACAATGTCAGTGTATTTCTTCCTTTGAAATGACTCTGTTGCTTTGTAAACGACAACAAGCACTATTATGGATAAGTTACATCACAGTTACCCTGTAAGAGTCTGTAAGTTCCGGTCCAACATTTTAAATTTTTAAATTGTGGCAGTTACAATACTTAGATACATCTTACAGAGCAATTGTGAGAACTAACGATACTAATCTCTGTTACCTGTAAGATGTCGTATTTTTGGTTTCTTGTTGTGTAACATTTAGTGGGTCAAAAATGTGTGTGAGCAATAGTTCTTTTTGTTCAGGTCGCGCTTCGGTGCACAACTTAATGTGTGACCACATTTGATTGTAGAACGCCGTCATCGCTAATTGGAATGTAACTTTCTATACTAAATATACACTAGGCGACCCGGAGGAGGCTCCGCCGTGGGCGCGGCGGCCGGCGCGATGGGCCATCTTCCCCCACACATGCGTCAGCAAATCAACCAGGCGGTGGGCCAGGCTGTCACCAGCGCCGCCGTCAACGAGCTCAGCTCCGCCTTTGCACGATTCAAGTAAACCGCCAACTTAATTGTGTCGCAGCGCAGCCATAGAGCGCAACGCGGCGCCGGAGTGCTTGCGAACCTACTCTTACAGTATAGGTTTCATTACATCTGTATGTACTTACTCGAAATATGTATTCAGTTTTTTTTTAATTCGTTCGTTGCATATCCGTTATCGTGTGGATTGCACGTTATTTTGATACGGTGAACTCGAGAAACCCAAAGGCCAACTAATGTAATTTTTTTAGGATGATTTAATTTATACATATCTCTATTATCTCATAACGTTCATACTGAGTGATAATATTTTTGTCTGCGCCCATACTGTAGCGACCGTACAACTGTACATACACGATTAACGAGATGTTTTATCACTTCTCTGTACGTCTGTGCAGTATGAAACTTGTGTGTTTTGTTATCAGATAAAAATATAACCGTGTATTATTGAGGTGGCTTTATAGACATTACATTTGATAACGATTGTAAACATTTTGACTTAACTGTGACTAAGAAAAACTATTATTAAAAAATAACGCTGCACAGATGTCGCTTGTAATGTAAATTGGTATCGAATATCTTCAGACAACTTACGCCTCTTCCGTGGACGCGACCGCTGTGTTTTCTAATTGTGTTTGTGTTATAACACTCCGTTGTTTGCGGAACGCATACCGATATGATCTCTGTATCTGTGTTACGCTAACTCCTTTGTTGCCCACGCGGCTATTACTAACGATATCAAATTTTTGTGTTTTTACTCTTTTCAATGTTACCAACACTCTGTATAAATACGGAATAACTTGACGTAGCCTGCGGGACTTTTCACTTGTAATATTTAAATGGTGTTATGTAAAAATTGTATTATTGTAGTAAAACACAATCGTTGCGTTTTGAAGCACCTTTAACTGTGTAATAGTGTAACACTGCTTGTGATACGTGATACATTCACGACGTTACCGTAGCGTAGGTGATTGATGTTCAATTATATTTACCGTTTCATACATTTTGCTTGTGAACAAGTGTACGTGGGTGTTAGAGTGTGAAGTGGCCGCGACGGCTGTATTGTGTTGCGAGTTGGTTCGAATTTTCGCATTATTATTAACTAGTTATCGAATATTAAAAAAAAAAACTTTACGAAGATCACACACACTATGATGACAAAAATTGTATAATGCATTTGGTAGTGATATTGGTGAAGATCACAAATTAGTATGTTACTGTTATTGATTAGATATTGAGGAAATTATAGGAATTTGGTGAAACGTACATAATCAACATATATCATGAGGATTTTGTGTCTATAGACTTTTACATTCCAAATAAATAGATATGTAAAATTTTAGTGTTTATATTTCAATAGCTATGATATAATTTCAGTATTAACTGCTGTTTAGATACGACTGTGCAGTGTTTTGGGGAAGTCTTATCGTCGGGCGTGCTGAGGTACGCGTCCCGACCTCGTCGGTTGACTTGTTGAAATTCATAGTATTGCCTGTGCTATTGCGGGATTATGTAATTAAACTATTTAATGTATTAAATTGTAAAGGTTACATTCAGTGTCTTAAGATAAATAGGTATATGATATTGAATTGTGTAGTTGAGCGGACGGACGCGCCCGTCGCTCCCACGTCTGTGTAGGTGTGCCAGTAGCTCGTATACGTACACGCTCACCTCTTGTCATCTGTGTAACTCGTTCTCAGTCTTTCATAGCGAATAAGATCGATCAAGTTGTAACGCATTTAATGTATAAATATGCTCGCTTAGTGATGAATACGTTTGCATCGATTTATGACCAACGTTCAAATGTTCATTGAAGTATGTGCGACATTTAATCGCGCTCACTTTGCCAGTTTGTACGTAATAATAATTGTATTGTACTTATAACGGCTAAGACCAAAGCGGTTTTCACTTGTATCGTTGCCGTTAGCGGTACCTTTGGTCAATTACTAGATCGTTTTATTGATGGTTATAAAAAATAAAGTCGTCGTTAAATAGATATTATTGTATAACGTATTGAAAATAATTGAATTTTAATCTTCAAATTTATCGTTCGTGTAGATGGTCCGACGCTCGCGTCTACGTCACTGTGACCCATCGATCTCTAATGTCATTTCCGGTAATGTCCGGCCATTTAAAGTATCGTCGAGTTTAAATTCTTCATAGCACTGTTAAGCATGTATACCTAGGTAGAAATAGTCGGCGGTAATCTGACTCGGATGTCCGTCGTCATCGGGCGCTAGTAAACGGAGTTCCTACACGAGTTGAAACGCTACGTCGGCGTCGCTGTATCGATATTTACGAAATATTAAAGCGAAACTAATTTATCATCTAAACGTTTTTCTCTCTCTCTCTCTCTTGTTAATAGCGTTAGTACCATCGAGAATGGTATAGACAGAGATTGTTGGATTTGATATAGTTTATGAATATTGTTAATCTTATGCTGTATAAATAGAGTAATTAAATGCTATATGTGTACTAAAGATGTTTGATTTGTTCCAGTAGGTATTTAATTTTCTTTAAACACACCTTCTAATCAATTAATTTCAATAATATCCCTAAAGGACGTAAATAGGTAAGCTATTTTGATTATCTAAAACATATTACAATAAGATTTGTTGATAATATCTAGATAGTATGTGTATGTATTTGACTATTTTTATGAAGAATTTCGATATGTTACAAATGTTTTTTTCATTTACAAAGTACACTTCTATCCGATGCTAATTATTCATTAATTAACCGTAGAATTGTATAAGTAATACAAAATCTTATTGGAATATAAAGAGTCATGCATGTTTTAGTATATTAATTTTAATATAATGCAATGTGTCAATATGCATGTATTTCGCAGCTCTGTCAATAATATTGTATATAGCTTGGCTGTATGTACTTTTGTGTATGTGTTATTAACATTTTAAGTGGTCAGGTATTACCTAGCTCTAGCTCCTTTATTATAGACCACACTCTTAAAGTGTCTATCTTATGTACTTATTAGATAATATATCAGAAGAACCAAGAACAAATCTATAACAGCATGTACTGCGTTTTTCCTAACTTCTTCGTACGGTTTTTGTATATTTAATTTTTTCATTGTTATTTTCAAATCATCCTTTTATATTTTCGTTCTTATATTGTTGACTTTTAACTTATGACGATATAATATGGCATTGTTAGTATTCTGTGGAAGAACTGACTCAAAAGTACTTGAATACTCACTGATATGCAGCAAAGCCATATTATTGGATAAAGTATTTATTTCATTGTAAATACCTACATATTCATTCTATATCGTTCACTTCAATCTTGATAATTTAAATATAATTTTCTATGTTGATAGCCGACCGGTGCCAAACGTGCCACCAAAGCTGCCTGAGCGACCGCAGAATGGGCGGCCATTTTGAACTCGCCACCTCTCCGACGCCATCTTGTGATACGCCGCTCTGTACATACTTAACTGTTCCTTCTCTGTACATTGCTTTAGCGTAATTTAGCAATCAATTTTTATTATTATAGCTGTCGTCTAAAATTGTTTCATTTAAATTTTAGTCGAACATTTGCATATTCTCCACGTTCGTATATGAAACTGACGATATCTAAATGTATCCACGAAATTAGCTGTTCCTTATGTGCATTTCTTATGAATACAACATAATGCTTGAACTGATTGACGTCGCTAACAAGGATAATATGATAATATTGTATGTATGTATTGTTACTGCGACAAAAGACCGATGCGATCGCGATTACGTGCATACGTGTATATAATAATAGAAAAATGTTAAAAATAATGTATTTAGTGTAAAATATTGTAACTAGATGTTTCGCTGTATAAACTACTATTTATCAATACCTCAACTATTATGAGATTGGTATGAATGAAACCTTAAAATGTATATGTAAGTAATTTAGAATGTGATAGATTTTTGCAACATTGACCTATGTGATTTCGAGTGCTTGAATTCAATTTGATATGCGTACCGTTAGGAGATTGTATTGTTCAATATTGCGGCAGATAGTATTAATTAATTTTCGCCACGTGAACCAGAAGTCGATTTGTAGTCCTACTGTTTAGGGAACATGACTATAATTGTTTTTTCTTTTTTTTTGTCGTAAATAATAATTTAATTTTAATCGTCGCTAACAGATATTAGTTTAGCTGCTTTATTCTCGTCAAAATTGACCTTATACAATCATTTTTATAGCTTGAATTGTCTTTATTAACTACCAAAATTTGGAAATGTGTACCTTAAGGAAGGAAATTAATATAAGTAGATTTTTTAAAAATGCGTATATGGTAATGCAATCGTAAAATTGTGCCTAATTAATGAGCGTACATCGACAATGACCAAACATTTGTAGATTTTATAAAACTTGCCATATTATGGGCATGATTCTCTTATCATGTCATAAGTGAACAGTATATATATAGATAGGTAGTAATTAAACTTGGGAAATTCACAAAAGTTTTAAGCTCAGGAGTATCAGACGTGTGTGGTTCAAAGAAAGGCCTGAATATGTGTCTATATTTACACGGCTCTTCCAAACGGACTCTGACATAAGGGACATTTAATACGTCTTTGTTAAACGGTTTTATTTAGTTCTATTATTGGACATGGTGTCCTTTCAAAACATACCCTAAGGTGTACAGGTTTTTTCACTATGATTTCCTTCATCGTAACACCTGTTTTTTAATTTTCAATTTATGAAACGCACGTAAGTTTATAAAGTCGTGGTGGCACCATTGGAACCCAGGCGCGGTAGACCGGTATCCATATCACAGGTCTATCACTTCTTGCTTAATACCTGTTACTGCTTCGGCAGTTTGATATCCACTCCTTATATACATAGTTTTATCGTGATATTGCTTCCATTTTAAATGTAGTATTATATTACTTACGAGATATTCTTTTAGTCGTATTTATTAATGTCAGCGCGAGTGCACACGAGCGGTACTGTGCCAATGGCGGCTACACTCGATGAGCCTGAGGAGAGCATCGCCGTTAATTTAAAGCGTTACTGTTTTTGTTTGTTACTGTTTACCCCGCAAGGGACCTGGCGTGACGATATGTATGTATGTATGTATGTACTGTTTGTGAGAGGAAGAAATTAAAAGAAAATCTAAAAATGCTTTACTATCATTAAAGCCTAAGGTCAGCTGTGTGGCTTGCTGAAGTTTGTTGTAAGCTGCACCTTCCCTGTTCCGTCAGCATAGTACCACTTGTCTTTACGCGCCGTAAGGCTTTTGAGGCTAGTCAATATGTGTATTTATAGGCCAAAATTTTATTATAATATTCCTATACTGACTTATGAGAGTTTTTCATATTGAAGTCACTCAAATGTTGATAAGTTGACTTGTTATTTATTTAATTTCTATACATTCCCTTCGACTCTTGTTTACGAGGCATCTACCAGGTACCTAAGTTGTATATAAATATTATGTTAAAATGAAATGTGTATTTGATAATATTTTGTGTACCTACTCTTCGTGTATACAAAGTGTAATAAACGTGTATATAAATGTGTTGTTTCAATTATTCGTCTTGTATTCTTTAATAACTATTTTTAAGGTTATCCTTAAATATAAGTTATTTACCTCAATTTATGTAGATAATGATGATCAATTTTATTACATGATCAGATATTTCACTGATATATTTATGCTTAAGCTCGTATATTGAAATATCAAGTTACAGTCGTCTTAGCGAAACGATGACAGGAATCTGTTTAGTTTCATAACCGTGTGGGGAGAACTGCCTGCAAAACCTATACGGCGTACTTTTGATATTTTTTTACCCTTTTATTGTTCCACTGGGCACGGGCCCCCTCTCATAGTGAGAAGGTTTTGGCTTAAGTCTATCACTCTGCCTAAGTGCGGATTGGCAGAGTTCAAACATATCGGAAACATACATAGGTAGTTATATCGAGTGATTATTTCAATTTTTAAGTTATAAAACCTACTGAATTACTACAATAAAATTTTTTCAAGTTCCCTCACAGCAGATAGGTTGTTTATCGACGTGAATTGAAAGGGCGATTAAAATTAAGTTTGCCTTCAAAGAAATGAATCGTTAATCGTCAAATCGCATGACGAGCATCTGGTATATATGTAGACACAATAGCATAGTACTTTATAGCTCTCAACAGAAAAGTCTGATCACCCGCCTCTGTTCCGTTCTTTGTCGGTCTTGAACTTTAACCTTCTAATTTATTCATAATTACTTTAATTTAAGTACTCTTTTTAAAGCAGTAGGTAGATTAGCTGCATTAATCTACGGACCCGCCCATTGCGCGGTGAAGACAAAAACCTTGTGTCCATTATTACAATTTAATGAAGAGAGAAAGCCATTAGGAAGGAGTACTTGATTAAATCGTCGGTGAGCAATTGTCGGGTCCTGCGGCGGCGCCCTGTGTCGCTGCCCACGGGGGCCTAATCGCTCTCGCACGATTCTGATTACTTGTGATTGTTGTATCAATCATTTCCCCTATCAAATTATTCAGTGGCCGTAATTGTATCGTAGTCGCGGTTGTATCGTCGTAATGGCTGCAAAGACGGGCCGAACGGAAACATTCGGCCGCACTTAGTCTCGGTTTGTTACTCATTAGAACGTAATTCATATGCTCTTAGGTAGGTACTGACGAAAATTGGAAACAAATGTCTTGTGATGGTTTGTAACGTACAATATTTTAAATTAGGCAATTGAAGTAAATAAGCACATAATTTGAAATAGAATGATGTAGTTGACATGAACCACAAAAATAGTAAATTAGAATAACTGATATTTTTATACGTAATTAGGATATAAGTTGTCTGTCGGTACTAAAAGCTTTTTCGAAGGCGAATTAGACTTATCAGTCACTAAGCTAATCGCAGGTTGACACTCTTGATACGAATTGTGAGTTAATGGGTTGAAGCTGCTGATAGCATTATATTAAAATATTTTTCTTAATTGGTTGCATCGGGTGTTATGTACCTACCTACAAGTAATATGAATTTGTTCAAACTATTATGAAAATGTAACTATCTACCATAAGTAGATAGGTATGTGTCTATGTAATGGCACATATTTAAAACGGTAAAGCTACGCAGTGTTTCTCAACAATCACCAAGAAACAACCTGGTGGAATGAGTTACAAGTTACATTGAGACTTATTTTACTTTACATGAGCCCTAAGCAACATCGCAAGGAATTTCTTTTATTCAAACCGTTTCCGTTTCATGTCGGTTACCAAACCTTTCTTGTCCAACTTAGTGACGATATTGTGTTTTAGCAAGCGTGTTACCTAACTAGGTACCTATGTATCTACGTAGGTAGGATGTTTACAATTTAAAATACCACATCTATTGAATTTAATACTTAACTCATTAATACCTACCTTGTAATACCTGTCATTCGGTGGAATAACTATAGGAAGCGTTTTTTTTAAATCAAATCGCTCGCATATTATTTCCAATATCACCTAAGTAGTATAAAAAGCGTTATAATTTGTATGTGTTACTCTAATTAGGGCGTGGGCTGCAATCAGCGGGGATAAAATCGGTCGATATAATTAAACAGTTGTTTAATTTAATTGGCAATAGGCGCGTTCCCACAACGTTACGTAAACTATAAGAACGTCGTAAGTGGTAAAATATGAGATGCTAACAGTTCTTTGTAACGCTAGTAGTGTTTATTGTGTTGTAGTAAAAAATGAAATGAATTTCAGCTGGGAATTATATTTTAATAGGAATTTCAGTTCTTTCATAACTTATATGTTTATAGTTTGCACCTTCATTGAAAGTGTAAATTATACTGACGCAGGTACCTAACTATATTTGTATAACACATTTTACTTTAGTATAATATACCTATGTGAAAAAACTACACTTTTCAAAGTACTTTTTCACAGAATCATTCTAGAAACAGGAATATAAATGCGTGATATTTTTCAGTACCCTATACCAATGTAGGTACATCGAGCAGAATAACATTAATTAATTGAAACGTGTATGAGTTGGATAATATTTATATAAAAATGTTGTTATATAAGTTACATATTATGCTAAGGTAACAGGAGCTGGTGACTATTGTAATAAAAAAGTCGCTTACGCTGTTTTTATATTCAAGAACCTTAAAGCAGAAAGTCACCCTCGCTCATTATTCGAATTTTCCCAACAGTCGGCATGCAATGTTTATGTGTTGTAATTACACGTATTGAAGGTAAACGCTCACGTTTCAATCACTGTTACATTTTAATACATTTTTTTTACTTGTAGATACAACAATTTTATGTAGATAGTAGGTTTTCAATACTGATAAAAGTAGGTAGTTTCATGATTGTTTCAGTTATTTAGGTATATGTAAGTACGTCCGTTTATTATACGTACCTACAAGTGTGGACTGAATGGACATGAAATAATTTCGTACCAGTAAACAAATAGGAACGTTTAAATTTGCATTTATTTCTCATTTGCTGTATAATGTACACTCGACTTCGGAGGTACGAAGAATGTCGTGCCGCTAATTCTTATTTCTCGGTTATTAGGTCCACCAATTCGAATGGAACCTAATAGAAAAAGTTTTCCATCGATACAGTCGGCAAACAGTCGAAAATTACGTTCACTTTCATGTTCCGTCGTCCACTGATTCGTATCGGCTTTATTTTAGCGGTTATTACAATTTGAACTTTTAATAATAACTTGGTCGTGACATACCTACGGGTTGGTACATATTCATAATTGCTTCGAATTGTGGACGTAATAACAGTCTGAAACTATAATTTAATAACTTACAAAGTGATTACATTGTGATTCTTGTTTAATCTGCTTTTGGACATAATGAGTCTCATAAAAGTAGAAATTAACAGTGTCAAGGAGACAGGTCATCCACATAGTATCGACTGTCCAGTCGACAATATACTTGTGACTTGCGTATTATATGCTCGTCAACCGTGAAATCAACAATTACGGGCTTGAGATAAAAAGCGCAGCGGTTAACGAAATAACCGGCGACTACTTGACTACTCGCGAGGCATTTTAACTCTTTGTAAAGTGCAACACTTTCCCAGCCCTCCGCGAAGTGCCCTTCAAAACGCTACTGCGTTTAGACAAATGAACAGCGTTGCACCCTTCGTGGCACACGCCATTACACGCGCACACACTATACTGGATGTAGCAAAAGCTTTATTGCGTATCATTAGGAATATAGACTGTTTTATGTCATATTCAATTAAAAATAACTCTATTTAATACTCTATCTAACATAAGTATCTGTATATACATTTTCAGGAGCAATATACCTATTATATTTCTTTATAATTTATAACTGAATGCTTTTAATTCTAAACGTTAAAAATGTATTTGAATAACTGTTTTCGTCGACATTCAAACTAGTTTATTTAATAAGTTTTCTGCGACATTGTAATTTGTGTTTAGAATTAGTCATATATATAATATGTAACATAGAAATCACATACATGTGTAGTATTAAAGAGTGAGTATTATTTGGTATAAAAGATAACATTTTGCAGGTGCTTCCAGTGAGCCATAGTTGCGTGTATCTATATAATAAAAGTCCGTATACAATGGCGGAACTCATGGGCACAATAAATCAATTGGAGTGGGTGGTTGACTTTTCACTCAAATGTGTGGTTAATTGTAACCGAAAATGACTGTTGATCGAGCCACACTTAATTTGAGTGGTGCTTACTGTACTCGTTGGGGTTGCGTTTTCTATCGACGGAGTGGAAAGTAAGTAATGGTTTTGTGAGTTCCAACGATTACTAGGTATTTATTGATTTCGGTGGAACTGTTCCAGTTCCTGATATTGATATATGAATGATTTAAAATAATTATAAAGATCTGTATGTATGTCTGTATGTATGTATGTATGCGTGTAAGTATATTGACAATATATTCAATTAGATCTTTTTTGTATGTTTAGTACCTAAAAAATTAGTTAATAATTAATACCAATAATTAAAAGTTAGTGAAAATTAATATACTTATAATATACATTTTTAGTCCAGTCGGTTATATTAGGTATTACATTACGTAGTAATTCAGGGCTTAACAAATGTAAATACCTAAGTACCTACGTAGTCTAATGTCTAGATTTGAACCTCACAATTTAGGGGACAGTAATAAACGCGCAATATGCCGTTTGCTCAATGTTCCCGTCATTTTACTAAACTCACCCTCGCGGCGTACCTACGCTATAACAAAATTACAATTTAATCGTCCACTTACGTTATTTGACTTCTTGCAATGTTTAATCACATAGACACCTGTACAACGAACCTACTTTTTAAGTTCATTCCTGCGGTGGACATTATAGTTGATACAAAATGAATCAAAAATCATTATAACTGATCATGGTAGTTGTGGATTTATTCAAGAGGTATTAAATGGTAAAATGTGAATGTCACGAACAAAAATTAATATTTTAGTTACATATGTATGTAGTAGCATGGAAATGATTCTTTTTTATGTATCACTAGGCGTAATAATATATCATGTCACTGCAAGTAAGAAGTAGAGATGCAGTCGATGCAGTATTTTAGAATTTTTAAGCAGTAATTAATATCAAATGACGTGACGAATAGTATACATACATGCGTTCAGAATTAAACAGAAGAAGATTAAGCCTATTTAGGAAATAAGTATGAAATATTTTTTTATTGTAATGCAATATCAATAACCTTAATGAATGAATTGAGCTCATTGTGACTAAAAATAGGTGTGCTTTGATATTTTCTCTCTCAATTAATAACTGTAAAGGTTGACAAGACATCAATATCCAATACGTATATTTGAATACTTATAAAAAAAGCTCCCAACAGAACATCGGTTAATATGACTTTATTATCCTTATAACTTTACTACAACTAAGCTCAATTAGCCTAAAGTTACAGTTTAAACACTTTAAAATACTGCTTCTTTAAATAGAATACCAACTTCTGAATAAATTGTAAAAATGAAAAAGTCGAAAGCTTAAATCTTAGTAAATTTCGTGTAAAAGATTTTGTAAATATTCTGATATACACGCATATCCCTTCTAGATCGCGTGACGTTACTGTTCCTCCGGCCAGTACATCTCGATCATCTTCGTGATACGTGGATCAACCTCTTTCCCTGCGGGCGTTTGCTTGCCCAGCAAGAACACGAACCTCTCGTGGCAATCCATCATGGCTAGGTACTGGCCCTCGATGATCTTCAGCCGCATTGGGTAGCGGTGGAACCCGTTCAGGTCTAATTTAGCTGTAGAATTCGATATCACCCATGCAAAACATGAAAAATTAAAACGTACGAGACTTAATTAGGTTTGCCTCGTCTCAAGCAAGTATGATTGCTCTGAATTTGCGGGACAACGTTTAGAATGTGAATTCGTTTGTGTAAGGCAAACGTGAGGCGTTTATCATTATCTGGAATAATTGTTAATGTGCAACTCAAAGTCCGTTTTTAAATAAAATTAAATATTCCAACTACTTACATTCTCGCATATTTGTAAACTCATAACTTGGTGTTTCTAAATTAGTATATTTTATATGAACCGAATTTCAATTGATAAATAAATAAGCATGATGCTTTCGTACTTACCCGTCCGCGACGGCATTTGTAGAGTTCTGTACGAGCCATTCCCTTCCAACCATTCCAAGTAGTAATCCCTAGTTTTGTTTGATTGGGAGCTGGCGCATGGGATCTCCATTTTAAGCGTCAACGTTTCCCATTTAAGATTCTCGACAAACATTCCAATGCGTTCTTCTAGTTCCTTTCGTTCCTGGAATCCATGTCATATAATTATGTAAGTATCACTTATTATCTATTCTACAGCAAACCTTAAATTTCAAGTAATACAGTACCAAAAAATACAAGGGAACTGTTGTTATATTACATTGAGTGCAACTCATTAATTATATTATGAAAAGTTTAAACAATTTCTACTCAGAATCTTACAAAAAATATTAAACTTCATACAGTAAATGACAGTAATAACATGTAAAATATGTTTATCTCGATCAGTATAATCTAAGTACGTATAATACGAAATAAGTAGATACGAACCCCATCAGTAACTAGTCTGAACTCTACACAATGAGCGTCGCCGGCTCCGTGCGTTTTTTCGTTTCTAAAGTGCAGCAGGTGCCAGCTACCGATTGCTTGACTGTCGTTGAACGTAACGCCTTTAGAAAACTCCTGGCAGCTGGGCTGATTTGGATCCTTCGGCAATTTCGCGCATGCTGACTTGTGTGCATACTCCAGTATTGCAATACCTGTCAATGTTGTTGAAATATTAAATACAAGTAAAAAATATTGTTTTGTGTATCCTTACCTCATGTTTGGCACATAATTCGCAAGCGATGAAAAACTGTATTAATAGAAATCCACTTTTACCGAATATGAATATATGCAGAATGTTTGACATGTCGGACCGACAATGGGAAACGTACGACGCAAACTGTATAACCGTGTAATGAACAGAATGACTTGATTAGTCATGTCAATGGATAAAAGCATTAACAACTCACATTATGAACAGAAATCCCAATGGTTAGAGGCGGCACTTAAACACACTGATAAGGGGATAAGTTTGTATTAATCGTGGACTAAAATCTTAATTCCGGTAGAGATTCGTTGGAACTCTACACGATGTAGAGGCGTAGTTAAAGTCAACTCAATTATTTAAAGACATTGATAAGTAGAAAACCTTTTAATGTGTAGGTAATATATCTTGCTTCAATTAACATTAAGCAAATTCTTAGTGTTAAAGCTTATTGAAGACAACTGCACTTATATTGCATTTGTGAAATAAGTTGTTGAAGACGTTGAATAATAATATACCTAAATGAAAAGTTCATTCGATTTCACCTAGCTTGTTTTCTAAAATAAAATGTTTGGACAATATAAATATACTCGTGGATACTCAAGTATGGTTTCTTAATAAAACAATTGTTGTAATAGTTGAGCCAGATAAAATAAAAAAATCTGTACTGTCTACGTGGTATATTCTGGTCGGTCGTAAATAATTTTTTATCAATTTCATCATGAAAATTGTCTACAAAAACTTTTTAATCCATATGTTTTACTTCTATCCAAGTAGGAATGTATTTCCAAATTTTCCCAACGTAACTAAAGCCTCAGATGAAGTCCATCTTTACCCGCTTTATTAATGAAGCTCGGTGTATCCTCTCTCTTACTCTTACTGTATTAACATTTTTTTTTAATTCAACGATTGGCTATAATCGATTGCCTTACTAATAAAATACGAGTAGCTCATAATAAAAGTAATAACTTGTAACTGTAATAATACTTGTAATAAAAGTAAAACAAAGTTGCAATTACATGTATTGCATTTATTACCTATGTTGTATTTTATATTCTTACGATAAAACCTAAACTTATTTCGTTCTTATATGACCTACTTGCATATAATTTTGTGTTTGAATTTAGTAAATGTGTAAATTGTACTTAATTTGTCTGTAATTAATTTTAAGCTAATTTATAATTCACAAAGTAAACGATGTCCAGTCCAGGCATTATGAGGACTATTGCAAGTGCGTTGGAGTCGGTGATGACTGCTCCGTAAACAGAATAACCGTCGACATCCCGTCCGGCTGTCCTTTCGCAATTGCAGCGCCGCGTCGACGTGTAACATATGCAATTAGGGAACATCAATACTACGTGATTATATTTTTTAATGAAGTGGCAAATAACCGTGTGACGACTTGGATTCCGCTATCTGTTGCTAATAAACTGTTTTGTCTATGCCATGGACGTGGACAAAAAATTAAATAGACTCATTTGGAATCTCCTGCATTATTCTTATTGTACTAAATTAATCACATACTCGTATTATATGTAATTAGATTTATAGCGGCCAACATTCACACCAATCTTATCAAATAAATCATTGACTATATTTTAATTTTAATTTTTTCTCAATCTTCCAACAACATTGGAGTGAGTGATGACAATATTGAAAAAGTTTTTATAAAGGGTAATGTATTTGCAAGCCTATTTTTACATGCATGTGTATTTTGTTAAATTAATAACGAAAATGTAAATGAAATCCAAGGTCATTTTAGCTACGTTATTGTGATTCGTATGTAAGGATGTCAAGCGCACGTTACAGTGACCACGGACAAAAGGAATTAACGTAAGTAGGTCCGAGTCGGGAGAGAAATTTCAAGTTTTCAGTAGGAGCTGTCATAAAATGTGTTCTTCGTTACTGGCCGGTGACATTTTATTTTGTTTGTGGCACGCGTCTTGTGTTACCCACAGTTGGACTACTTACGTTTTTTATTAAACGCCGTCCGGCCTGTGCGGTTAACAACGACGATTGCGTTTCCTTTGCTCCTATTCTTTTTTTAGCAAGTTACTTAAATTTTAGGATCCCCTGGTTTTATTTATCTGTTCTGTATATATAGAAAAATAATCTTTTTAAAGAAAACAATCCTGAGTGCAACAAATTTAAGTTAGAGGGTAATTTATTTATTTTGTTCCTTTTAAATTTCATTCGTTAATGTGCGTTACATATCGTCACGCCAGGTCCCTAACGGGGTAGGCAGAAAGCAGTGAGTGCCAAATATCTATAAACATATTTATGGAATATGTATGTATGTAAATTATAATACTTACCTAAATTTTAATCAGTTTACATTTGTGAAATACGTAACAACCTAAATATGTATAACCTAAGCTAACCTGAAAACATTGGAAAATCTATTTAATGTTTTCTAATCTTTAATGTTGTAGTCATAGCAACGCTACGGAAGTACGTCACCTGATGATTTGAGTAATTTACTGCATAAAGTGTGTGCTTGTCTATATCAGCTTATTAAAGATGCTTTGCTACGCTGAGTGTTAAATTTTAATGTCTACTACCCTACAAGGATTGTTTGACAAAAATCTGTCATATCATGCGTTACAGACTTTTGCCTTTCATATTCTTTGAATGTAAATATTCGTAAAATAGGAGCACGGTGTATTTTGTTTCGATTCAGTTGGAATAAAGTGTGGGGTTGTGGTTTTAGTGCACGCGCTTCGTATAGACTTTCCTCCACATGTACAATGTATGCAGTTAAATATAGTGTGATTTGACCACCTGCCGCTTTTGTTCGAACATTTGGTTTTTTAAAATGGCTAATTTATTCACGTTTCATCTACCACTGGAAGCGCAGTTCTATTTACGAGATATATTATTTACATGAAAATAGAATGGTAAGGTTCAGCTACTGCATATTTTCTGTAGGAAATAAAAGATTTCATGTTTATTCAATCTAAATAAAGGTATGAAAAATGTAAAACACAAATCAAGGATTAGGGATTAAAGTTTTGGGGATGGTTTATTTTTCGTAGTTAGGTAATAAAATTATCATTTCCTATTATTAATTCGCATGTACTTCAGGAATTGTATATAATTTAATTGGTCATCAGGTTTTAGCAACGTTTCAATAGAGTTTATTTACATTTAACTTCCTCGTTTTACGCATAAGCAACATGTATTTATTACATATAGGTATTATGCTATCATTTTCAAATATTATCTTTGTTTAGTCAGTTTTAACATGATGTATTTTTAACCTAAGTCCTATCTGCTTTCTCTAGTTTGACTGATTGCCCATTATATTAGTGATCATCAAGATCTAGATCACAAGAAAATAATCAAACGTCTGTGGACATCTTATACAAGGATTTCAATATTTCATCAGAATTGTGTAATGTTGGCGATATATTATGAGCTTAACTTCACATGATTTTAATGAACACGATGAAGAGCTTGTTCCAATAATGAAAACCGTTACTCAATAATTTTCTACAATTTAAATTTGCAATATTACTAGTAAGGCATAAAATACCATTACGAAGATTTATACAGATTTGTTTAAACACAATTTGACTGTTATTTATGCAATATTTTGACTTTCGTATGAAGTAAACTATTTAGTTCTCATTTCTGCTAAAATAGCAAATAAGAGAAATTCATTGCGCTCTACACATCCGCGCGGCGCAGTTTATGCGCGGCCGGTATCTGTTGGAGATTAGCGCGCGCCATATCTCAACAGTACCTACGCCCACTGTTCAACTAACACGCTGCAAGACTTTTGCTCAAGTTATTACTGTTGCACACTAAACTTGTGATATAGTGTAGAGGTATGAAATGTTAAATGATTTTTCTTTTTTCTTACATCGAAAATGTTGAACATGAAAATCCAAAGTTTATCCGCTACAGTGAAGACCTAGTCTTATAGCATTAGCGACGGCGAGTGCCATTATGAACAGAAGTCTCTAGAAGTAAATATTTGCAACTAAAAAGCAAATATGAAAATATTTTGTAGGTATTAGCCGATAAGTAAGTAGTTGTTTATGCTAAAGTTTTCCTGTTATTTTATTAAATCTTTATTTCAATTATTGGAATGTAGTAAATTAGTGTTTTATCAGCAGCAGACTCGCCGGCGTTCAGTTTACATGCGGTGGGCATTACACGTAAATATAGGCGCTATCTCAACTCAGCGCACCCCCGCCCACCGCTGAAGCTAGGAACACGACGCGGGATTCTTACTATGGAAACTTATTACTGTTGCCCTTTAAAATTCAGCAGCTCTTAACTAAATATCTACGATAGTCGAGAATGTTTCAGGATATTTTTATACATGGTTTCTATAAGGTCCTGAAACCGTATATCTGCTGCTTTAGTCATAAGGTGCTGCAGCTGTCTAAATAATAGTCATGAAAGGTTTTTTTTTAAACTCAGTCGAGTAAACTGGCAAACGTGCCACCCGATTATAAGTGGTTCATTAGCGATTTAGAATTAATTTGATAAAATTGTATTTCTAGCAAATGCACAGATCCGTAAGTGAGTTTTGTATTTTTAAGAGCTCCAATATTAATTGCATACAATGTTGGCTTGATAGCACACCTGCCCAAGAATTAGCGAAACCATATTTCATAGAGCATCATTAGTGAAGCTTATTCGGAAATAGTAATGCTTGTTGCGCGTATCGGGGAGCTTTTGTTCTCTGCGCAGACATCCCGGCGAGGTTTTAATTACTGAGGGCCGAATACATTAATGTAATCAAAGCTCGATACATCATACTCGCGCTATCGCTCCGCCTTGGTTTGATTAATAATTCTAATGAGCGGCGGTGCCAAACGAGTTAATTAAGCGTTCGTTTTTTACCGGACCGTGCCACTGCGACCGGTAAACGGGCGCATCAATCACCGCTTTGAGCCCGCCGCCGAAAATCTTAATGATTGAAATGACGGTTGCGCCCGTTCGTGGTGCTCCGGAGTATTGAGGACAATAGGATAGGCCGGGAGTCACGCTGCAGCGTGTAACTGTGATCTGGCCACAGAATGTAACATGATACCTTTGTCGAAATCTTTCCGAGCTAATTCTTGTTCCATTTCAAAAACTTTGCAATAAAATCAAAATGAAGATGAAGAACATTTTGGACGAATAAGCAGCCCTTTTATGACCTCCTTTTCTTATTTGCTAATAAATATAAACATAATTATTAACTGTAAATAAATATTAAAACTTCAAGTAAATGTACATATATTCGCCTTGATTCCATAACATAGATATTATAAATCGTATCATACCTTTTGAGCGATTACTTATCACAATATAAATTAATATATGTATAATTATTATAACTTACTGTCAAACGGTATAAAGGTCACAAGACTAATGGCAAAAATTTGTGTAAATCAAAACAGTTTATTCTGTAAAACTAGTGGAAACGATAGGACGTCAAACATTATCAATCACCCGCTGTCGGCCGCGGGCAGAATTGCTTTAATTTGATAAAATGCAATTAGCTACCAAAAGAAATCTAATCTCAAGAGGCTGCCCAATTTTTTTGGCACCTCTCTTTTTTAGGACTTTGACTGTTAAAATGATATAAGCTTTAATACAGAGATTCATATTTATCTCAAAAGTGTGAAACTGGCAAATAAATAAGGGATTGTTCGTATTGAAACTTTGTTTCGTTAAATTTCATTTCTTTTTTCTATTAAATGTCTATTTTCTGTTGATTGATATTATTATGTACGAAAAATTACTTACAACTCATAATGATAACTACAATGAAGCAATTTCCTATTATTCTCTCTTCCGTGCGTCGATAATGTTATCGCATCAAAACGTTTATCTCATTAAAATGTGCAATATGATTCAATGACGTATGTTTTTCGGCGAGTCATTCCAGTGGCAGTATCAAGTGAAACGCTGCGGGGTTCAATGTCTAATTCACCGCGCTACCAACAGGTGGCAGCGATGCGGCTTTTCAAATCTGACAGACGCCATTGCTTTTACGTCAGAAAGCAGCGAATAAAATTAATGATGTTCGCGCCTTAATGACGTTTCACGACGCCGCTCCATTGTGTCCGTAATACAACAATTATTGAGATCATTTATTAAGTTTATTGATCTTTTAAGTTAATCTTTTATTTCGTAATTTAGCTTCGTGCGAGCGCGCGAACTCATGAAAAAATATCTCATATGCGGAGGTATTTTTTGGACTATTTTTGTCATTATACGGCGTGATGTGAGCGGGTCTTTGAATGTGGAGGCAATTACTGCCCCGCATGTGGTTTGATTATGTACGACGGACCATTCCATCTAGCGGCGCGCTATAAAACGCCGGTAAAAACATTACTAAAATCTTTGCCGATGGTAGTTTTTGAGCTTCCGTTGCTAAATTGACGTTGATATTAAGAGCCATTATTACAAATTTTGGTAGGTAGAGATGCACAAGGAACTAAATCATGTTCTATACCTACTTTAATGTCAAAGTTAGATTTAATAAAGTGTTAACCGTTTTGTTATTATTTAGGTTTATGCTTGACTACTATGGCTTTATGACATATTTACAACATACCTACTTATTTAATTTAAAACGTAGTGTTGGGATTAAAATAAATTCTGTTAAAGAGTAGAATTAGGGAGAAAAATTAACCTAGTAATTTACGCAGTGTAAAGCTGTAGCGAAAGTTAATCAAGCAAGCTATTATGACTTGTTGAGTATCTAGACGGCGATAGTTTGGTAGTTTGAAGACATGCGCACTACATAATTAGCAGTTAAACCTTCAGTTGAAAGTCCTTTGATGTTGTAGTCTAGCATGGCTGCCAATTACAAACTCTACGTTAGTAGTTATGCATAAAACCATTACATCTGGGTAGGTACTTATTCTAACACTTATTTCCAATAAGACGACAGATGAAAGAAAATACGGAAAACACGCCCGGCACAATAATATCTAACAACAACGCAACATTAAGATTACAGACGTGATATAATTTTCTCAACAAGGACTGATTTCTCAATAATGGTGAAGTATTATAATTTCAATGGTGGCCTCGCGTGGCCGTGTAGATGTATCAGATATAGGTAGGTAATGCTTCCACGATCGTCGGAAATCAGCGCAATTAGACGCAATCGTGTTGGAATTATTGTAATAACCAAAAAGAATCGATGGTCTAACGATCGTTGATCGGCGCGCGGCGATTGGCGCAGCGCTCGCCAATGCGCGCGCGCACGACTCGTCGTTGCAAGGCGATCCAACACGATAAGCTAATTATACTACAACGGCGGAGGTTGATTGCTATTCTACGATATTCCTCTATTTTTCAGATGTTAAGCTTTTGAAAGATGCTTACAACAATAAAGGTTATGGACTCATTATTAGTGTTATTTTTTTCGAACATCAATTGGAAACCGAAACGTATAGTTATTTATGGCTCGCACGGACTGTCTTGTAAAAAATAACCGTCGGACAGACCGTAACAACGTCCACTGTGAAAATTAAACCCTAATTAATAACTTCCAATAGATTTAAATGACGGTTTTCGGAAGCTCCTGTTAAGGAATGAATATTAATTGAGCTGGAAATAACAAAAACGTAGGTAAAAATTGTAAAATACAACTTTAGTTTAAATAATTCGCTGAGCTGCAACAATATTAGACTATTGTATGGATGTATAAAGCATTATGTCACTTGTATATCCGCGTCAAGAGTTCTAGTGCCCGGTGATTATGTCTAGATTGGCGGTATGGCGGTCACGTAGTCTCCATCGCCCGCATAGCTCGATTCTCTTCATTTACTCGTACGTGCCTCCGAGGAGCCTTCAGAGTCGCCGCTGCACCGGGTAGGTATTAAACGCGCCATGTGTAGAAACACCTATTATCTTTACGCCATTGGTAATAGTCATGTATTCGAGTAAATTGTTTTGTAAACTTAGTACACCAAAGGCCCTTGCAGTTTGCATATAAATAATAAAAAATTAGGCCAACATGAGCTACTAGCGTCTTTGATCGCACGGTTAAAAGTATTTGTTTTATTCACACGTCACACCGTTTTCGCTTATTTGATTAAAACGTCTCTTTCCGTGAAAATGAGATATTTTTCCATCTATATCACTCTCCACATGAAACATCACTTTAATTCGTTTATACAGTAAAGTGGAGAAAATACCAATGATTACAAGTGAGACATTTGAAAAAATGCAAACCAACTTTATTTTACTAATATTTTAATTGGTTAATTTAATTTTAATACATTCATATACAAAATTGCGGTCTACATGTCACCGCCATTCTCCTCCTAAACGTCCTGACCAATTTTGATAACATTTTTTAGCGACTTATGAAGTCATCCGGATAATTGTTAGCTTCATTTGAACCATGAAAGTCGCGGGTGTTTCGAGATTCAATTTTTACAATTTTCGAAACAAAAAAAGTTAAATTCATCACATAAAAAAAATATCCCAAATTTTAAATAATTTCAACGAGCGCTCAACGAGCGCCAGCAAAGCCTCTGGTTAAAATTATTAATGATGATCGATAGTAAAAACTAATGACGCGTATAGACCATACGATAGACCGCATGTTTAAAGGATTGCAAATGTTACGATAAATTAAATGACAGACCAAAATATCCACATCAAATTAAGGCACAATTTCCACATAATGAACCATAATTGTGTGTGGTTGCAACAGCCCTTAAATGGCTAAACGAAATGGGCACGATCACTTCGAAGCGTATTGCGAACGATTCTAACTGCAGGGTATAATGAAGGGTATGCATAATACGTATTATTATATGTATTAGGTACATGTCATTCAATAATTTTGTTCTTTAAGTTGGTCACCGTCTTCCGCAGCCGCGGGGAGGCGAAACAATGCCGACATTATAATAATTGTTTACTGGCAAATATGCCAATGGGTGTTCCTACTTAGTTGAAGTCAATTGCGAATTTCCTTTGTCGTTGCTCTTTACATAATTAATACCTAGGTATCTTAACCGCGCATGACAATTTAATTTCAAAGTTCCAGTATGTTTGGATATTTATAATTTGTCATCATAGTTCTATGATCATATCGATATACCTATAGCATCGATTTTTTCTGTTTTTGCTGGATTCCGATAAGTCTGCATATGATATGCAAGCTCTTCCACGTTTTCCGGTCGAAGTAGATGGTGTGGCTGTAACATCTTCCGAGCCGGGTAAAGTTACTGAATATTCGAAATCGAACCAACTACTATTCTTCATTAAAAAACTTGTTTATTCCGTGCGGCTTCCGTCCATCGTTTATTGGAAGAAGGAATAATATATGTCTTTGAATATCACTGATGATAAAATACATGTTGTCTTCAGAGATTTGATAATTCTCTTTGAAAACTGTTGATAATGCCTCAAAAGTTTTTCCTCCCTCGATATACGAAAGTATTAAATCACGTTTAAAACACTTGAATGTAGACATTTTATAAAGTAGGTAACGAAATTAAGTAATTTATATTCGTTGCAATTAAACGTCCGTTTAATTATCACTACAAAATTGTAATAAATAAGAAAATACATTAACGCTTTATAT
>DWGJ01000803.1:0-25026 GCA_018246895.1 Aspitha aspitha aspitha | reverse complement strand
AACAAGTTTGCCTACACACTGCCAAGTGCCAGCACAATTACAAGTGACGACAGCATGCTCACAATGTAACATCATCTAATTATAATAAAACAAATTTACCAAATAAAACAATTCCACTCTTAGGACTAAAAACAAGAAAAAATATAAAAATTGCGTGAGATCAACATAACTTATGCGCATACATGTGTTAGGTAAGTGTTAGGTAAATGTTAAGATCCTATCTGCAAAACTTCATCATTCTAGGTACAGCGGTTTCGGCTTTGGGCGATCTCTGGGTCAGTCTGTCACCCACCTTCCTGTTTTATATATAGAGATTACATCTCTCGACAAGGCGCGTTTCACAAACATTAACCGAACAATAAGTTTTTATTGCACGTTAAATTCTCACATTAAAGTCTGCCAATTAATGCGTACCCTACGGTCTCCGCTGGATTGTTGCCAAAACGGTGCCTTGTGGAATTCTCCATTAGGCAAAATTTAATTAACATTATAGTACGCGATTTCAAATATAAGTTACACTTGTTGACTCGAATGTATCCGACTTACAGAACTCAGATTGGTCAGTTCCATGGTATCCGTTAAAATGTCGGCAACAGTCTTAAAACAAATCTCACTAGCATCGATTTCAAGAAATATGTCGCGCACCATAAACTTTGTTATACTCATTTTATGCACTTACCCATCAATGTCAATATACAACAGAGAATACAGTGAAATAAAGCAATTTTCTCGAATCTACTACAGTAACAAACAACCAATATTGAATCAGATATTTCAAAATCAGCAGTTACTAACGAAGCCGGTCCTAATTTTTGACTCGTTTTCGCCAGCGAGCGCTCATTTGCCGAAAGCCCTGGCGCTCTTAATTTCGACGAGCGCGATCGTTAGCGAATTGCTGACAATATTAAAATTTATAAAACTTCGGGACATATTTCGAGCACTTGGTAAGTATTTCAAGTGCAGTTTATTTGTCAAATGGGGCACAACAGTGAGACCCCACCCCCACAATTGTTGGCATGGGGGGGGGGGTCCGCGGGAGCCTTCCATTCAGTTGCGCAGAGTTGATTAATACGCTTGAATGCAGCTCGTTGCAGGGTCGACCCAGTTTCAAGAAAAATAGTCGGTTATTAAACTGGGCAGCCTCTGTGAGAGATTGCCTGGTTAGAACTAAATGGGTTGCGGCTTTCGTTTTTAGCGATTTCACTCGGTTCTCTTCGACAGTGTTGCGGAGAAATTGTATATCACCGTGCTTGCATGCATTTGTGTTATGTACGAAATAAGTAATCGTTTTAAAAAAATATAAAATAAAAAAAAAAAAATGAAAAATAGCAATTTTTAAACTTACAAATGAGCTCGCAATGTTGTAACATTTTAATCCATATAAACAATTTCAAACAAAATTCAATCTTCATTAGATCATTCAATCAGTCAGCGATTCATACGTATGATATCTTGTGATATAAGGCCATACATTTTTAGAAAATTTAGATATAGACATCAATCTTCCTCGAAACTGACACCAATTTCACCACAACATTTATTTATGTAGCGTAAACGATTTAAACCATCATAATCATTTATATCGCGTGTTATAAACGGCATGCACGCATTCATAAATCTGGCCAAATACAAGGTCAAACCAATTTAGTTTTATTCAAAATATTCCATCAATCAAGAATTTCCGTAAGAAATAAAACTCGTATCTAGAAATAATTCTATTTTATCATCAACATGTTAATAAGACGGTAACTGATAAATATATCTATGAAAGTTGTAATAACTAGGTCATAATAAAATAATTAATCAAGCAATTAAATGTTGATTAATCAATCAAAATATTTGGTTATCATTGGGTATCAACTGAATTTCAATGTTTCCTTCCCTGTAAATACATCGCAGAAAATATAATATGGGGTAATTCCAAGATGATTATTAAAGCAAAGTTTAATACGTATGATAAGTAGATCACGTTGCCCGTAAGCAGGCATATTGGCGACTGCCTACAAAACAGACATCGCGTAGTACGAGTAGACTAATAGAATTTCGCCGTCTGTGCGAAACTCCATTAGTTACATAAAAGGTACCGATTCTTCTGGCACAGATCCAGGTACTCTAGCATCTAGATCAGCCTGCAGTGCGGTTCAAATAGGTCACCAGGATAATATCTGGTTCAAAATACCGTTCACTTTATGCAGTAGGTAAATATTTAAATGAGAATAAAAATTGTTAAAATGTGACCAATTTTTCCGACGTAATTAAATCATAGGGTACTGTTAAAGAAAACTATAACAATACCTAATGTTTATTTTAAAGTACGTAATGGTTAGTAAAGTTAAGTTTCGCATAAAAACGTACCTACATAACAAATGTCAAGGGCCGTTTCAAGTTGGAGTACTTATTACAATATATCAAATAAACACATTCAGCGAAACTTAGCGAAACTTAACTACAAAATTGGTATTCGGTGGCAGTTAGAAACTTTGTTACGTTTACTTCCCATGTTAATGGGTGGTCGTTGTGATTGTGACATAACATTGGAAACATACGTCCTTTAACCACTTGGCGTAGATAAATATTATTAGTTATATCCGTTACAGTGGTTGAATTCGAACGCCCGCTACATTTTATGCCTTCGATGCAGTGAAACTATCGAGAATCGTGAGTGTTCATTGTTCAGTAAACACATCGCAAACGAAAGGCTTTAAATAGGTCTTTTGAATGTGTTCGATTGCAATTGCTAATAGTTTACATAATGCTTATTTTTTGTTAGTGGCTAAGTGGAACTTATTAATGTTGGGCAAATACTTACAAAACCGTTTTAACTTTATTGTTGCATACAAAAATTGCTTATATATTACGACCTTTGATCTATCGACGACAGGCGCGAAATATTTGATAGCAATTTGGAAATAAACCGAAGATAAAGCGAATCGAACCGTATCGGACGAATTACGGTAACGACCATTTTTTTACTCTTCATTCTAACCAAAAGATTACAAAGGGCGGACTTAATGGCAATTGGCATTCTCTGCCAGTCAACCCTTGGGGGATGATGAATGGTTGCGTTATTGAAATTTGGACATCGGTCACGAACGGTCACTTACCCGTATCCAGGCTTCTGACAAAACCAAGAGCGCGTCAGCTTCGCGGCTTCCAGTAGTACGCCGCCGAGTTCACCGATCCTCATGCCCGAGCAGCAGCAACATCCGTCAGCGTTCCCCTCACCCACGAGCACGACACGAGACTCCGACTTCGCCACTTTGCCACGGTTTTGCATTAATGGAGTTTTCGATCACTTCGGATTTATCACTCGATTTTCTTGCACTCACATCACTTGGATCGTTAGTGTCATGTTCAGAAATGTTCAACGTTTCATTCAAAACAATTTTCATTTATTACAACTGTTTATATTTCATCTTATTCGTTGTATTATTCACAATCACATAAGTCATAATATACGAGAGTTCACAAATTACTTCGTAAATGTCCGTAACAAATTTTTTGATGAGCCTTAAAGAGAAAAAGCTATTTGAATAATTGGATTTGCAGATTACGAGCTATCGTATACGGCTATAAAATTATCATTGACACCATAATAGAACTGCCAAGTCATAACGGAAAATCGCGGGTAATAAGACGTATTGTGATATTATGATCGATACAACCGAGCGAGCACCAGTCAATGCTGAACGAACCATTAGTTTTATCGCCTACTTAAAGTAATGATCTATTTTTGAATATTCACCTCTCCGAAGCCATGGCAACATTGACTATTAATGGATGTTGTTATACCAGTTAAGGAAATCAATTGACATTCTAACGATTGAGTAACCGATACGTAATTATTACAAAACTTAAGCTCATGATTTACCATTTTCAACGTAATAACACAACTCGTAACAGTTTATAACGAAAACCCTAACTGATACACTTCCGTGGTGCAAACCGGCCTATTTGCATTCGCTATCTACTCGTAGGAACCGAATTTACATTTGAATTTTAAATTCGACATTTACACACGAGGAAAATTGAGTATGTTATGTGCATAAGTTAGTATTACTTGGAAACAAAATGACCTAAAGTAAAATTGAGTCATAGAGCAAAGTATGAAACTAATACGATTGTTTTGGCAATGGGCGTTTTGTTAACGGATTACTATTACATTGTAACTCGTAAACAAGAAGCTAGTATTGCCTACACTATCTTTACGAATCCCGATAATATTACACAAATAGAAGCAGAACAAGAGCAATTTAACAACAATAGCAGACATCAGACATACGCTACGCATAAAACTCACATTACAGAACAAATTCAACAATCATGAGTCTGCGATATATTACGACTGGCTTGAAATAATAGCGCCATTTAACATTATAATTGTAGCATCGAACTCTTTATCGACTTGTCCCACTACTACTTTGTATACGATAAGCGATAAAAACGTCGCGTCTGTAGTATCGAAAACAATAAGAGTGTAGTGTTTACTTTTGTAACATAATATATTTGTATCGTTACAAATACATAATTTTATACAGATACATAGGTCTGCAAATTACTCATAAAAAACATAAACAGTAAACATGTCATCATCCTTTTCAAAAGGGAAACGAACTATCGATGTATTTGTGAAACAATTTATTCCGCTATAACATAAATAGGAATTGTATCGAATAAGGATTAAATTTGATGAACGTATGGAAGAAGTATGTACATATAAATGTAACATTTAATTCCAAATCAATAAAGACATGCTAATTCACACCTACATTGAAATTATACGGAAGTCCTTAGGTGAAAGAAATTAAAAGCGGTTAAACGTGTTTTATACAAAAACCAACAGCTTATAACCATTTCCGTACGGTGATATTATAGATAGGGATGATGTCACATGGAACTTGATAGACAATTAGAAACACGTCACAAGCAAATACGCTGCAAAACCGTACCTATACCGCAGAAATCATATTTACATAATGCGGAGTACGCACGCGCAACCCTTTTATGGAAATTGAGGAGGAAATGTTGTTACCGACGAGTCCACTTGAAGCATAGTTTATAATGAAAATAAGAACATATTCATAAACATTGAATACTCTTTAAAAGAGAATCTTAATACAAAATGGTTCGTTGATTATTTTAAATCTACACTTGATGCTGATGTACTAATAACTGAAATATCTACAATCATTGAAGTGTCCATTGTAAAGTACGGAGCTTGTGCTCAAGTGATCTACATTGGTGACTATACGCTAATGGGATAGTTCAGGGGAAAGAGTCCTCGAGAAGAGTGTGCGATAAATAACGGAGATAAAACAAGAGCTACTTTACGCCCGATATTACTATGATGACGCAATGAGAAGCATACAAGACTTTACTAGAAAGCAAATTGATATTGTATGTACTTACGTCTCCATATAAACGCAACGGTCACAGCAAAACTGACTTGGATCGAGTGTAATGTAGGCGATAGGCGATAGCACATGTCAAGATCGGTGACCTCAATATAGTAACTTACGTCGTTGTACGAGCTCGAAAATACTGAAAGTGGCGTTAAAACGAGATAAATCATTTCGATGTTTACGAAAAGATATTTTCTGTGGAGGATATTGGCAACACTACAAACGCTGAAGACGAGTGTGCCAACAAAGCTCAAATTGTGTTCTGGGATGGTTCCCGGCGAGCGGTTAACCGCAGTCTACCAAAGTTGAGGCTATGGCTTGAATATCTCACGCAAACTGCCACACACCATAATAGGTTATTAAAGTACCTGAGAGAGGAAATTGTTTTCGTATTCAAATGTGGTGGCTACATAATCTTTGTTGAGAATTTCAAAGCCTCCACTGTGGTCATGGGAATCCAGCACGTAGAAAAAAGAAATTTTTCTACACTATCACGTAGTACTTTAACTACTAGCATTTGAGCGCAATATCGCCTGATGCAAAGCGATAATGTGGTTAGCTGCACATTTTTTATTTTACTCTTTTACCAATAAGGCTATATATTATTTTACTGATCTCAATCGTTTTAAATTGTAATGATCAGTCAGTTACGCATGTGATTAAAACCATTTATACTCGTTTCGTTACTTAACGTGACATTGACATATTTAATAACCTTCACAATTATGTTTCCGCGTGAAATTAATAAATTTAACACTGATTTATCCGTAACATGCAATCGGCTGACCACCGACTCAAACGAATCAATAACCTTGTATTTGGTTCTATTTAATAACATGTATAATTTGTAAGAAAAAGACTAAAAGGTAGGATATACACGCGATTTTCCCAACTTCGAAATCACACTTTATGTCAGATCTCTATAAGATGAAGTAGTATATTGTAATTCATTACAAAATAAACGAAATAAACGAAACGAAACAAAGCTTTAAATTTCTGAACTTATTTGTCTAAACGAAAAAGGGGCAATTCTGTAGAAAGTTATATAAATTCATAGTCCATAAAAGTTAAACGCGACATTCAATGTATCATAGTACTCATATCTGATCTCACCGCTCCACTGAAGGTTGCAAGTTAAATCGAAAGGTAGGCGTACACATTCGGTCGGCCGTGATTGAAATCGTATCTCCCGCTTGAGGCTGGTCTCACGTAAACGTAGAACCCTTATCGGTCTGTTTACACTCACTTGGGAACTGGGTCTGTGGACTCAGTTGAATGGTTTGAATTTTGACACCATTTTTCTTCAATAAACAGAGATGTTTTTCTTTGGGAACGTTTCATCGTTTAAATATAATAAATGAGGATCTGTCTGTAGATAGACTTCAACGCACGAAGACGAAACTCACAAACCGGCCAGCGTTATGAAAGGTGCTCCAATTTTTTTGTTTAACAGGTCACCCATATCCGATGGCTAGACAGAAATAGGGTTAAACCCATAATGGCTACGTAAGACAGCGGTTAGTTCAAAGTTCATACCTTTTTCTGTGGTTCAAGTTTCTGTTAAGGAATTTAACATTGAGCTTCAAAATTAAAGCCACATTTTCTGCCGTGTCAGAAAACCTTGTCGCAAAGCATAACAATAGTATTAAAATTAATCGTGAAACCAGGCAACCATAGCAATCATATATCAAAAATGCGATTAATGATTGATGTGGGGACTGATTCAACCTTAAGAAATGCTGACAATTCGGTGGATGAGAAAACACAAGCTCAAGACAAGGATACAATTGAAGAATAAGTCGAGTAAGTAAGACAACAATTTCAAATAACAACACATGTTACATACAACATGTTAATTAAAAGGGACTTTTTTATTTTGTAGTAAGATATTTTATTCATTGCTTCACTATTATTTTACCAGCAACAATAATACGATTTATAAGAACAAAATGAAATATTGAACAGGAAAACGTTTAACAAGGAACAAAACAAAACAGAGCTAATCTAAAATAGAACTTGAATCAGTTTCTTATCTATCAATGTCATCTATCATGAGTGGAATAGATATTGTGTTAGATATATTGAATGTCTGTACTATCAAATTTGCTTGCATTAATATCACTATCATGAAACATACACCATATAATAAATGTACAGAGAATAACTAAAAAAATATGGAATTGTTATTTGAATTATGTACTTACAAAAACACATTCATTTGCCAAACCAATTATCATATTATGGTAAAACCGAATCGGGATTTTTGATCTTATTCGTAAATGCAATAGGTACACAATAAAGCGCGTTTGGCTGAAAGCGATAAATAAACAAATAGCTACGAAAGAAAAAAAATAATGGACAGTAAAATAAACTACGAGGAAATAATTTTCTTTCACAGTCAGAAGCTGTACTCGTAAGCACATATTTCGAAAAAGGACAGTGAAGACAGGAGTCTAAGGATAGGATAAAAATCAAATAAACAACCTTGAATTACAATGATAAAGATTATCAATTACTGAGGATACAGACAATCATAACTCGAACAAAACTTTTCGGAAAACGATATACCTACAGTCGATAACTCGAGTAAAAAGTTCGATTACAATTTGATTTTCGTACTCGCTCGAGAAAATTGTTTAAATGACAAAAGTATGAAAAGTAATCCGAACTTCGCAAAGACGCATGACGAATAGCGCGATAACCCAATTGCTTATGTGAACGATTGAATATATAAAATTTCTTACAGATATTCTGTTTATAGAGACATGATTTCCGATTATTCCTTCTAATAAGTATGTCGAAGATTTGAATACTGATCGAATAAAATCAAAAAACCTAAATAAACCAATTCGAGAGAGACTGAGCGTCCTTGATATTTAAATTAGCGAAAGACGAAAAAATTGCAACAACGCTGTGATATACATAAACAAATGTTACGCTCGGTTGATTGCAAATGAAATAGTTGAAACACAAACTGTTTGGTTACTTCGATTTTCGTTACCTTTAAATCTATAAAATCCGTGCAAAAGCTGCAAGACTGGGTAATAAAGTAAACAATGTTAAAGTAATACCACTGAAATAATACAGCATATACCTTTCATAAGGGAATAATTGCATATTTATAAAACCAACCAAAGTAATGAAAGAGAATACTCAAAAACAATGAATGTTTTATACGAACCAAAAGATTATTTATAGTCTGTATTTTTACAGATTAAGAACACAAACTCATGTTATGAAAACACTGAAAATTTTACTGTTTTTAATCAATAGTAAGTACTGGGTATTTGGAATTGGTCAGTTATCACAAATGTTTAATTACTGGAAACGGGTAATTTTTAGCAACTATTCAACGAGATAGGAGAGAGAGAGGGTTAAAGTATAATAAAGGTCCGTGGGCGGCCTTCGATAGATACTTCTAAATGTGAAGCTGGTCAAGCTATCGACACTGAGCGGGAAGGAATGTGGTGACGAATCGCAACCTTAAGAGTGTAACCAGTATGCTTATTGAATTAATTTTGAATCTATACTTAATATTACAAAGCTGAACAGTCTGTTTGGTTGAACGCGCTAATCTCGAGAACTACTGGTTCCAATTGAAAATTCTTTTTGTATTCAATAGTCCATTTATTGAGGAAGGCTATAGGCTATATAACATCACGCTATGAGTAATAGGAGTGGAGAAGCAATGACAAATTTTGCAAAACGGGAAAGTATTGATTTCCACGCGGGTGAAGCCGCGAGCACGGCTAATTTCATCATGAAGAAGTTTCAACAGTCAATGTAGAACGTTAAAATAGGTAAAATTAATACGATCGAGCCTCGTAGACGTACTAAAGTAATACTTTAAAGGATTTTTCGTGCTTTATGGAATGTGCATTTCAAAAGGAAAGAAGTTTTTTACTTACTAGTACTGGTAATGATTATTACTAATAAAATGTTCTATTGCAGTAAAATATCATATTTAGGTAAATATCCGCTTCACTTCGGATCTCGCTGTAGCATTATATTTTGTACTAAACGTAAACATTATCAAGCGAACCGATATTGACTGAGAACGGAGACATCGCCGCCTTGCACGGGTCAAGAACGAATGAAAATCAACTTTCTTGTTACATTTATAACGTCCAAATTCGAACGAACAATTCACATTCGAGATTACGACTGGAATTAAATTCGAAATTAAATGAGTTATAAAACAGATTTTACACTGTTGTTTGAGTGAAGTGACGATTAAATTGAAGCTTTACTACCGTTTTCGTAATTTCGCATTTGATTGTTCGCGTATAAATTTATCGACGCGGTCGTCAGTTTCAAAAGTCGAAAAGTAAGTTTTCGTTTAATTTTAACTAAGACGGTACGGAGAAATAAATGATTTGGACCGAGGGGGTAGTACAACTAGGTGTTGATAACACTGACCGTATAAAATGCGTTGATAATATCACAACTCTTAATATTCGAAACTGTGATATAAATACGCCAGTAACTCAACGCTCTTTATATCAAGCTTAACATTACCATGCCTCCTGAGTTTAGTTACGGAGAGAGTAAACGTTCGTTTCAACGTACCTGCAGCTTATGTAGATTATAACAGGAGTTTTAGAACATTTTAATGCGCCGAGGAAAATTTTAATAGCACTTGCGAAAGCGACTGAAAATGTACAAACAGCTACGTTTAATTAAATACTAGCGCAGTTTTCTGAAACATGTAGAACAGTTCCGGGACGCGTAGAGAAGTATCAACACTATATACGAGTACTAGGGATGTTAAGGAGCACCGTAACCGAAACCGAAACTATTGGATATCTGATATAAAATTGTATCCGTAACTTTTTACGGATAACTAGGTTACATAGGCTAGGTTACATAGATAGGTAACAACATAAAATAGAAGGTCCCTTAAGTAGGGACTGAATATAAATTAATAGCCGACTTGGTATTACTTGGATCTCATACCTTTTACGGTGGAAGAACTGAGTTGCGAGACTTGGTTTTTTGACAAGTGTTGTTTTTATGGGATTCCTATATCCGTATCCAATCCGTATCCGAAGTTTCATACCCATAACATCTCTACTATATACTGCCTACACAAATGTTTATCCTAGGTGCGAGTTGGACCCACAAACCGAAAAACGCGATGCGCGAAGTATTTTATAATTGTTTAAAATTAAATATTGTACAACATTCGCGTCATTCAATCATCATTTTGTCCGTTGTGTCGTTTTATTTGTCAATGTTCACAACAGCTTTTCAAGTTTTGAGAAATTGACGCCAGTTTAGGGATTTGTTAGGATTAAGGGATTTTATGGATCGCTTCAGCGTTTCGAAAAACAAGCGTAATAATCCTCAAAAATTAGCGTAGTTAAAATTACTGACGTTTAAAATTGGTAGCGCGTTGTTGAAATTAAGCAAATGTTTATTTATTTACACTCTATTAACCCTTTGTATTCAAGACCCGTTTGACCGATACAACGATTTCTTTATTAATATATATTCATATTGGTAATACTAAATATTAAACCATTATTTACGACATTTTATTAAGACTTATTATTATAGAGCAACAATCTATGACCTAAAAATAATAAGACGACGATGAACACCTATATAAATAGACAATTAAAAACTCTAAAGACAAAACGCACGCTCAGACAATACTTACTCGAATGCAAAACATACTCATATGACGGCAAATATTTGAACAATCCATTCTTATATCGACAGGGGAAAATAGCACATATTGAATAGCGCAACTCGGACATTTGAATGGTGATTTTAGACTGATGATAACCACTTGCAATACTGGGCATTATCTATGATGTATATTTTATCTGTAAAGCAATTGTATAGGTGACTTTATAGATGTATAATTTGATACTATGCAGTTGGTTAAATCTCTACTCGTAAATGGCTGGATAGTGTTTTAATCACCTTCGTTTGGAAATACAACAGGCTATTCGTCTATCTAAAATTTATATTTGAAAACAATTTATTAGTTTCGTAAGTTAAGGAGCAGCATTAATATTAGTATGTAAGGTTTTTAATTTGGGTAAAAAATCCCCTTTTATATACTTTGAAGAAATCGGCTAAAGAAGCAAATTTTTACTTTTTTTTAAATTATTCCAATGCACTAATAATAATAATTATTCTAATAATAATAATTTTCACTTAATAATTGCGTATTGTGTACTGTTTTTAAAGTCCTCTTTAAGCGCGTACGAAGATTCACTGTTAGATAAGCGAAGCCGTGTTCTAAAGTCGACACTGAATTTATTATGAAGACTACGAAGTGGAAAGTAACCGCTCAAACTTGTACACGCGATGTTCTTCGAGGTTAATAGTTACTGAATCACGACCATAACAAGTTACGAGTTTGTTTTAGGGTTTGGTGAAAAAAATAACTATTGCCGTCACAAAGGTGACGGGACAAGCTTCAGTGTAGAGAAGAAATATCTACATTTTTATTTTTCCGTTTAGCTTTTTAATGTACTTACTTCATACGTTGCAAGACATGACACCTTACAGCCATAACCTTACATATGAAACGACATTCATTTGATTGCGTTTTAGAGATAGATTATGTTATGTTTTCCGATTATGCCACTCGCGCGCAGATCATCAATTCGCACTTCGGCAGTTTATATAGCCAATGACCAATATTTTCAATTGACTGTAACTTCAAATTTAATAGCAAGCATGCTACAGAACACTTCGCACCTTACTCTTCTAGTGTCCCGATTAAAGCGACACGCATATTCAAAACGAACGATAAACATCCTCAAGTAAGGCTGCGCGCACAAGAAAGCGGTAATTGGAGCGAATCGCGCGTTCACGCGTCTTACGCACGCCACTTTTGTTGTGGCCAAGCTTTATGCATTCTATCGGACCGGAAGACGATTTCTGTCAAACATGTGACCGCATCTGTGGCGCTCGTGTCAATCTATACATCTGAGTATGTTGTTGTTGTTCGACCCTTCTTTATGGTCTACTCCTGGTCCGGGTCTCCTGACAGGGATTTAAGCCGTAGTCTACCACGCGGGCCAAGTGCGGATTGGTTGACTTCACACACCTCAGAAAATATTATATACTTTATAACAATACTGAGGTGCGCAGGTTTCTTCACGATGTTTTCCTTCACCGTTCACCGTATGTACGGAGATGCAATTCACAGAACGCTGCACATAATAATCGCTTGTAGATGGATTTCGGCTGAGGTAACGGTCGGTAGTAAAAACTGTTGGCAAAAAAGTCGAAGCTATCTCATGCAAAGGCCTATTGTGGCAAAAAAATACGAATACTGTTTTGTATTGTGCAGATCACATAAAAATGAATTGAACGTTTCATTTTATCAATGTACAGCTAGTATCGATGTTATAACGGGCAGAAGTACACTCATAAAATAGACGTGTTCCACTTTTATCGTTAAACGTGGTGACACTAGAGCACGCGCGGTGAAAACGTGCTCGATAATAAAAATAATAGTGTCGCGGATAGCGTGCATGACGTCATTACGGCGGTTAAGATTAGCTGTGAGTGAAGAAAATAAACTATTTGGGAGCTTCATTGGTGTAGTGGCTAACATAGCCTACAAAGTCTTGGCTGTGGGTTTGATTTTCATCCGGGATAAATATTTGTATTATAAAATTGAATATCTGATCTGCTTAGTTTGGAATTAAATGGCGTTGTGTTAGGCTGTTCCAAATTACTATTATTATCCTCAATCATATAATGTACATTTTTAGCTTGGAGCGTATTTTGACTCTTATATACAAGATGGTGTAGGTACTATGACATTCAGGTCACGAGCTATGCTATCAGATACTGCTAGGAGGAGAAAGCTAACGTATGTATATTTGACTGTCACTTTCGTATGTATTATGTATGTTAGTTCAATAATATGTTACTTTTTTATTATAAAGGCATTAACGAACAAGTAAATAAATCACCTATAGGGATTTTTGTAAACATTGAAACCTGAACGAGTAACCCAGTCAAATAAAAATTGGACCTCTGAAATGTCGGCTTCCGAAGGCTTAGTTCACTTGACGTTTACTTGCTATATTTATTACAATAACTGCAAATAATTCTCACAGTTGTTTTCCATAGATTTTACGCCTGGTTTGTCATTAGCTATACGACGAGGCTAGTAAAAAGTGAACGCTCCGAAAAGAGTCATCACAGATGTCCAACAGTCACTTAACCGCTGCCCATTGAATTCCCGCCCTTTAGCAACGCCCGCTTGCGATTTAGGGTTGTACATCCATGGATCATTTCAGTTTTTTTTATTTAAAATTTAACATTCTTAACCGTATATCGAATTGGACATCAGAAATTGTACATTCACCGTCTCGGTTAAAAAGAAAGAGTCATGTATCCATTTTTCGGTCATAATAATCATCATCATCAATCAATCATCATAATCAATTTTTCATTGATATGAAGCCTCGGACATAAGCTAGAAATTAATAAGCCTCGGACATAAGCTAGAAATTAATAAACGTAGTATAATTTATTTCAAGGTTATGATTGCCCAGTTGTTTGGATTTTAACCTCTTAGGCAACGGGTCTGAGGTTAGATTCCTGGCTTCTCTGTTCTTACAAAGCTACATGTACCAGATCATTCGCTATAACGGTGTTTGACAGCCCTATACTGCTGTTTTTTCCGTTTCAACCGCTTACCTATCAATAGAGCAGAACACGGTAAAAAATGCATAACCGATCCTTCTAACTGGTTTACTGGGCTGGCATGATTCTCATGCAATTATGCACACTCGACCAGGCTAATAGTATGTTCGGATGTCCGTTGGTATTAAGCTGTAACAGCTCTACATTTAGTACTCGAGTAATTCTTTAGACAATTATGCCAACAAAAATTTTGGGTAACAGATCTGATGGAGCCTAAAAACTATCGAATGTGTTAATGGATATAAAACCCTCGTAACCCGAGTTTTGCCCTTACAAGTGCGTGGGTAACATTTAGTTTTCACCTAATACGTGAAGGTTGTTTTACTTACACCTTTTAATCGCACATTCTAATTCCAATTGAGTTATTAACATACCGCGCTTAACGAAATAGCTGAATTCAAGGCAATGTATAAATTTAAAAAAAATTGTGAAATCTCTCAATTTTTTTTGGTAACGGAAGAAAACCTTCAAGAGCTATCACGCTGTCCTGGAAGAGGCACCGGGTTATGTGATATTTTTATCACATAACCCGGTGTCTTTCCCAAGCCATCATCAGCGACATTCGGAGGACTGCGGGATCTCCAAAGGAATACACCGAAATCCTTCTAAATTCCCAGTGAATTTTCCCGCGCTGTGAACTGTTCAGCATCAGCGCCATGTACATAAACGTATGTGTATAATGGTCAGCTGATTTGACACCATATCAAAGGACATGCCTAGTTTCGCATCGGTTCGTCATGCGGGATGTACCCTGGATATTATTATGATTCAACCGCAATAAGTAAACACACGATTGCCTGTTAGAGACACAATCCCAACAGCGTGTCCCCGTCACTCACACCTATACGTATCGGGGTAATTGTTCAATCGCTAATCAAATCAATGTACAGTTGATTGAGACGAGCTCGGCTGATAGGCTGAAGGTCACGGTGATTAATAAACACAACATAACAACAAGAGCTCGCGACGCCCGTAATGGATAACGGCAGTAATGGATAGGACGATACTAGGGATGTTAAGGAGCTCCGTAACCGTAACCGAAACTATCGGATATCCGATATAAAAATATATTCGTAACCGTATCCGAATCCGATATAAAAGTTTCGGATAATTTCGGATTTCTTTTGACTTTTGATTTTTAAATTTCTTATAAATTTATTATCCATAATCGAAACTAGCCGAAACTAACGGAAAATTCGAAATAATTTCATACCCGTATCCGAAATTTCATATATCCACAACATCCCTAGTCGATACGAACCGAATCGCTAATTAGCGTGTCATGCTGATTGTAGCTACGACTGTCGCTGTACGATCAATGCTCAGCTGTACACTCGCTCACATATTCATGTAATGTAATCAATGGATTTCTCAGTGTTGCCAACGTAACGTATCATTATTTTTTTAATCGTTTGTTTCACTGTTAAACAGTGGACTGCTCTCATAATGAGCCCATCGCGTTAGCTAAATAAACGAGACATTTCGGTTGTGTTATTTATCTTTTGTCGTTGGAAGCGCCGGAAAACTTTTTGTATTCGTTAAGCTTTCACTCCTTGTAACAATAACTGTGAAAAGTATGACAAAATTTTGTTAAACAACCGAACGAATAAATTGTTATTTTTTTTATTTCGACTATTAATTCTGACATATAAAAAATTATAGCGCAATTTAAAAACATACACACTAATAAACACATGTATAGTTTTACAGCAATAGATGTAATACTACGCAAGTTCCCATTAATAGGAGAGTTCCAGAACGCTTTTCTATTGTTAATGAATTGGTAGAGCATGGACGAAATTAACTTGGAAAAAGTTTTCCATTCCAATTAATTAAGTATGTGGGTTTCAACGGAAAAATTGTGTTATTGTACGAACACAACAATGACCCTTTCACACGTAACGTACCTATTCATCGCGGCGCCATTGTTTCGGCGCCGGCTCGTTTCCATATCGCTGCGAGATCGCCGTCGCAGCGATTGCGAACGTGAAATGTTGCTGTCGTATCGTTTATGTGTATATTTACTCTCGAGTTGAATAACATGTACATAACATTCATACTTATAAATGCGAAAGGTTGTTCACTTGTTTTAAACATTTGTTTGTTTGTTTAACTATAAAATGTAAATCCATAATTGGCTATAAGATTAGATTATAAGAGACTGTACCACATAGAAATTAAGAGCTGTGGATTTTGTAAATAAAATAAAATAAAATAAAAATAAAATGTTTGTTGTTCTTTCACGTCAAAAGGGAGCAACGTATCGATGTGAGTTTTAGTACGCAGATAGCTGAAGAGTTGGAGAGTGACATAGATTAATTTTTCGGCGGAAAAATATTTAATTTTCACGAGAAAACACGTTTTAAGGATGGCGGCACGGATGCAATAACGATATTATTTGCTTGTCCTTTTAAAACAATGCTTACCGTACCGACTATATTTCAACACAATGGAAACAAACACTGACGGAAGCCTAATATTAATACTATGCTGTAATTCATGTAACCGTGTGAAGCTAGTTTCAATGAATTGTGTAATGTTAGGTGTGATTTCGGACAGTGCAAGTTATCCGTGCGAGCTGATGTGAAAACGAAGAGATAGTTATGAATAACACGTTTCTATCACCATCACAAATTTCGTTGATTGATGAGTTTCATTTTCTCTCTCATTAACGTTTGCATATATAGAATCTTCTGTTTGGAATACGAACCACGGGAAAAAAAGAATTGTATCCATATAACAAATTAATTTTCGAAAATAGCAGTGTATTGTTTAGTTTGTAAAGCGTAATTAAAACGTGGTTTCTATTTGAGATGTTATCTGTGGTCTTCAATGTCTAATAACATCATGACCCTTCTGTCTTCTGTAATGAAAACATCAACGTTTCAACGTTGACTGCTGCGGTACAAAGTTTGACGTTTCATTTGGAAACTAAGGCATTTGGAATTGAAAAAGGAACTGAAATACATTCGGTCATTCATCGGTACATTCGCGTGGAAAACTGCGCAGTTCGTGTCATTGGATGTCGCAACATTGTACGCGACTGTACCCGTTTATATTTTGGCAACACCGGCCATTGTAGTGCAACGCGAGGTCGTTGTCTGGTCGGGGGTTTGCATAATAACCGATAGGGAAGTGAGGGATTGCGTTAGCACGGTCTCGTACGATATCATAATAGATAATAGTCGGTGTGCGTAACAGCATGCACAGTGCTAGCGTTTTATGAGTTGTGTTTGTAATGTTACATAATCATGTAAAAACAGGTATAAAGATAGGCTTAATAATCTAATGTTGTACCGCCACACGTATAGGACAGAAGCATTATCCTAAACAAGAACACAGGTCGAGGCAATAACAATACAGAAACTTTTGCTTTCCAGCAGTATTTTTACGATATTTTCCTCTGCTGCGTTGTCCCCCCTTAATCCACACAAAAATAACATTCTGACGTTTACCTTTCGTATTCGTCTCATAACAGTTAATTAATCTATGGGAGTCTCCGTCGGACTCCCTTAACGTCCCTTATGACGCCAGCCATTATTCCTCGTGCGAGGGGATTAGCAATTTCCCGACATTCAGATTATTTTTCCCATGCGCGTCAATTTGAGAATATTATCTAACTACATGAAAAACATCTAAGTGAAACTGCTCTCTGTGTCTAGCGGTTAGAGTCTCCGATCGCAGGAGGTCGTGGATTCTGTTCTCACGCATCACAAACATCTTTGTGATGAGGACATTTGTTTGTTTTGTGTATGGGTGTAATAACAATATCTATTTAAGCATTACATAGTATGTTCTGTTACCACAACACAAGCATTAAGTAGTCTAATTTGGAATCTAACAGAAGTGGGTTTAAATTGTCCCCAATTATTACTTTACTATAGAAACTAGTGCAAGGATGATGTTAGGGTTGCCTCTTGAAAACCTTTTTTTTTAGTTATCAACCAAATCACTACAATGAGCTATATAAATAATATCGAGACCGAATCAAAACTCACACAGACTTAGAGCGAGCCACTCGTGTAACCAGGTCGAAGCGCACTTAAGAAAACTTTTTTAAAACGTTTTTTGGCTGAGCAGGTGTTAAGTTTCTGAAGCTTTTTAGGTAATGTTACACGAAGTGAACACAGGGTTAAAAGTGTTTTTAACACTAAACGGTATATCGGGCTTCGGCCATTAATGTTTTAAATATTTAACCCTAGCTGTGTTCTAAAATATACGAACAGGCAACTTATGCCCGTAGTCGGTTTATTTTTATCCCCCAAACACTCATTCAAATTCAACATCGCTCTATGAAAACGAGCTGGTTTTTTTATAAATGTTTTCATCTGCGCGGCGCGTAAAACATTTCAAAATTCATAAACACAACAACGTAAGCAAACACAAATGAAATCTGTATAACTGACAGACGTGTGAAAACGGTAACTATGGCAAGAAGGAAATAGAAGAGCATTAACCCAAATTCTGTGCATTAAGAACGCATACGCACATCCACGGGTAAAAAAAACTTATGCCGCCATTACAAAACTCTTCATCGTCGGCATAATATGTATAACAGATCGTGTTTAGATATGATTGTTTGACATGATTGACGATTAACGATATTGATATAGATCTATATGTTAAGTATGCATCAGTGTAGATTGCACTATTTAATTAAAATTGCGTTATATATACGAAATATGCCCCCTACGTAATGACGAAAATTTGTTTTTTCTCACTCTCAGTTGCAGTTGCAAGATACAATTTATTAACACGCCCGTAATAATACAAGTGAATGTATATAAAGCGACGTTTGGTAACAAATCGCCTTTGTTATGTTGCAAAAACATACGGATATGATATTATGTAAGTGTTAAAAAAACCGATAGAGTTCATGTTGAAATAAAGTATAACAATTATTAGTAATTCATTGTAACTTATATTTTAGTACGATGTTAAAAGATCTATAACATAATACACCCATAATCTTATCTTCTTCTTCTTATCTTATTTTTATGAGATTTGGAGTGATGGTGGAATAATAATAATAAAATATTAATGAAAGAAGCCATATGAATCTTAGCTTTAAACTACATAAGCGATCCTCCCCTATCTTCATGCTTGATATTATCATTATTTATTCATTATTTATTCTAAATCCCTCTCACTATGAGAGGAGACCCGGTACAGCAGTGGACCAATGACAGGGTCGAACAACATTCTTTATTATTAGTCCTAAAAGACCCATAGCATTTCCTACCAGTCAAAACAAGTGACGATGAAAATGTTAGGTCGACACATAAAACTTTTAAACCAACCTACGTGAATGATATAAGTATAATATACAAGTTCTTTTTACAACGGTGTCTTTCTACAAAGGTGTCTCATCGACGATATCTTCCGCTCAAGTAAGATTGTTTACACGTGTTTATTTACAGCAAATAAATATTTTATCTGTGTACGTATCGATAAAATGAGTTTACACTTCTCAGTGAGATATGGCTGTAAATAAAACGGTTCTGACAGATCTAGGACGCCGACACGATTCCGTGATAGGTACCTACTTGCGGGTCGTGAATTCAATTGAGACGTCGCCGAGGGATGTTTTAATTATTTTTCTTCGCCACAACCCTTATACATTCCATTAGGAAAAGTCTCTCTCTCATATCAGGGAGAATATTCTTGCACGTCTTAGTGTGGATATGCGAAGGTACAGAAAGGAGTCCAGTTTGTTACGAGGATAGGTCGTCATTAAAGTATCGACTTTTGCCACTATCACTGCTCGACCCAATTTTAACAATCTTCTCAATCTGAAACTGAGTGAGGACTACGAACGCAAACACTTCGGCGTGATTTATGTTGCTTCCATAATATTAAATGGTACTGAAAACATACAATTCGTCTTTCGTATTTGTAAAACATTCAAACTCGGTTTAACGCCAACAGGATGTTTAATTTGGAAAATGTTACTCTCTTATTTAGAAATGTTACGCGATAAAACCTACATGTGCCATCGTAATTTTAACAAACTTCTGTTTTGAGTGTATCGATTTAGCTACTTCTTTATAAGTATCGACTGATATATTAATGTCAGACTCGGATCTTCGATCTCATAACAAATATTTGCATATAAATATGGCATTGGGTCACGAATATGTCGCTACATGTCATTCAATTCTGTTTAAGTTAATTTTGTTATTGCAAAAAATTTAAAATATTTTAGCAAATTCGTCCCTATCTTTTATGCCAGTATGTCATTTAAAAAAAGTACGATACGACTAGCTCCCGTCTGGTGGAGAAAGTTACAGATCATTGAGTAGTAAAAATGCCCATGTGACAGCTTTTATGGGCCACCCGCATAATGCACTCGGGTTCTCGACCGTGCGCTCTAAAAATACGAACAAAAATGAAAGTCACTGTTCATATTTCATTTTACCTGTAAAAAATAACTGAAAGCATAACGAATAAATAAACCTTTATAAGCATTTATTATCCAACATTTCAACTAGAACCTTTTCAAAATATATAAATTTGTTCGTCAAAATGTGGCTCGAAGGACCGAGCGCAAAGCAGCGCTGTCAAAATACATAGGTATGCAGTAACGCTACTTACGCGCAGGTAAGAGCGTGGGTTTCAACGGAAATTCCAACAGTTAAAACTACACAGTACCTAATCCTTGCTTATTATTTTATTTAACATTATGCGTATCAAATAATTGCCTTACATTCGAATAGAACAAACCGAACAGGCCAAAATAAATAAATAAAAACAACGTACCTAAACACTTTTTCGGTAACAAAACACGAACGACCATGTGTTCGTATAAGATAAGTTATACTTCAGTTTACGTAAACATGTTTTTGTTATAAGTTTACTCTTGTTTCCTTTTCCTCGAAACGTCACAACTTTGTATACATTTTGATGATTATTTAAGATGTTTATACATATATGACAAGAGCAGATTTCAAAAATATATTCCTGACTTGTTTGCGTGCACAATTTTTTCTGGATAAATCTAGATATATACGACAAGTATTATTGTTACATTTTGAAAAATATATCTTTCAAAACCTAAAACGCACATAGGTTACATTTGGGTTAGGATGTTTTAAATTGATCACGGATTCAAACTATGTACCTATATTAAATTAATTTTAACGACGTGTTGAAATAAAGCATAATACATAATGCATTAACAGTAGCCAAAATTGCAACCGGTAGGGCCTTCAAGGTGCGTTTCCACCAGGGATAAGAACCAATAGGACCCCTTCATTTACCTAGCCTCGCTTAGTACGCTCGCGTAGCGGAGCGAGGTTTCTCTCCTATTGGCTCTTAACAAACACATTCCTCGCACATCCCTGGTGGAAACGCACCCAAACTGTCCAGCCAGGGATCCCTAGAAGGACTAATAAGCAATAGGGAGCAAGGAAACAGTGGCCGAACTGCTAGGAAACCGGTGCATTACTTTGGATGTCACGGAATTCTCGTAATAACGCCAAGGAAGATAATAGATGGAATTTTAGTGGGAAAGAATCGCCCATAACCCGGATTCATACAAGCGGCAGTTGTCTTCGGGCGAAAATTCAAATTCAAATTCAAATTGTTTTATTCATTATAAGGTATATACATACACTCAATGAAGGTCATGTTTTAGTCATCGTACTTCGGCTTTGTGCGCCCCCCAGGCTATAGTAGACCGGGAGAAAAAAGCCGGCGAAAAAAAACTCCCAGCACTCTTTTAAATAACAAATCTGGAATAAAGTGAGCCATGTTGCAGTATGGCTACAGTCCGATGGCGAGCACACGTGACAGACATCGTGTGTATCAGTATCAGTCAGCTGTCATCTGCTTACAAACTGTAATTTACGGAAGTTCCCTTAACGACGTGCCAATTCACTACGTTTACTATTGTGAGTGATTACTATGTATGTGTGTGTGTGTGCGTGCAGGGCGGGTGCTCGCGGCGCGCGCTCGACCTCCGCTACGAGCTGATCCGCGCGCGGGCGCTCCACACGCGGCCGGACCTCGCCCCGCCCGGCTACACACCCGACCCGCTCGACTACTCGCTCTGGTTTGGAATCTACCCCTACATTGGAATCGGATTGCCGTCTGTAGAATTGACCCCCCCTAGTTATAGTAATATCACTAGTGGAGTTGTCCACGCGTTACCATGGTTACACATGTCAAATCTTATATGACAAATATCGCTCGGGTGTTTATGATATGTGGGTGTGTTGTGACAGTTTCCTGGTGGGCTGCTGGCTCGGCTGCGTGACGGCGGAGAGCGCGGCGGGCGCGGCGCGGCAGCTCGAGGCGCGCGGCGCGTGGCACCTCGCCGTGCACGCGCTCGCCTACCATCCGCACCAGCAAGCGTCAGTACCACCCACCACCAGCACACACCACCACACAAACACAGAGAGAGAGAGAGAGGCATTGAGACATGGTGCGTGCGCGCAAACCTACACCTAAACAGACCTGCACGCACACGTACAAACACAGACACGCATAGATGTACATGCGTACACTTGAAATAAGGAAAAAATGTCTTTATTGCCATCAACATGATGAAAAGACCAATTAGGACCAATATAAATATATATAGAAGTTAATGACAAAGACATTTATTTTTTATTTGCACACTTGTGCAAATAAAAAATACATTTAAAGATGTTACACAGTGATTACTTCAGTACATATTTATGAGATTAATTTATATTAATTACACTTAATTATTGTTATTCATCATTATTTACCGACCACTTAGGTTTAGGTTTAAACAAATTTATTCCCATAAAGTCACTTGCATAAGAACATAATAATTACAGAAAATAGTTTAAAAAGTTCGACATATATATGATAAGAATTATTAAAAAGTTGGTAACTCACCGTTGTCGTTGTCGTCGTCAGCCGGTCGCGGCTGATCCGCGCGCTGGTGTCGCGCCACGCGCCGCTGAGCGGCGACGGCGCGGAGCCGCGCGCCCGCCTCGAGCTGCTGCGGCGGCTGCGCGTGCCGCGCGCCTGGCTGCTGCTCGCGCAGGCGCACCGCGCCAAATACGAGGTCACTATACACACCGACGACAGAGATAAACATGTTTCGTTGCAAACAATATGTGTACATTTGAAGATGTTACAGAATTGTTTGTTCAATACGGCGTACAAATTTAATTAAAAAGCAATTCATTTATGTGGCTAATTTTAAAAATAATTAATTTACGAATTAATTAATTATTTATTGTTGATTGTTGATTATTTTACATTAAAATTATTCTATACAAATTTAAGTGTCTGATAGCAGTGATAGTCTAGTGGTATGAAATTCAACCTCCCACCCGGAAGGTCCTTTAAGCACGTACCTCGGATTAGTTACGTGCGTTTTATACCTTACAATTTCAATATCACCCGCTATAACGGTGAAGGAGAATATTGTGAACAAACCCGCACACCTTAGAGATGTTATAGAGTGTATAATATTGTCTGAGGTGTGTGAAGTCTACCGATCCGCACTCGGCCCGCGTGGTTGGCTATGGTTAACTGTGTTAACCGGAGATCCGGTTCAGCAGTGGACAAAAAATGTGTCGAGGAAAATATCTATCAGGAAATATCCAGTAGTGAGTGGGATCTTTGGCAGTAAGATAACAATAACTGGGGACAATTCCTCACACGGCTGTCTGATCCCAAATTGGGGAATTTAATGCCTGTGTTATGATGACCGGACAGCTGATAAACATTTATTTTTATTTATTTACAGTTAGCTAGAACAGACATCAAGTCCAATTACACTAATTAACTCAGATACATGGCAAATTAAAACAAAAATTAATTGAAAATATCATAAAAATAATCATAGCTTAAATACCTGTCTCTGAGAAAAATCTGAGTCTATTAAAATTTAAATCAATAATTACAAAATAAATCAAATCAAATCAATAATAATAAATAATTATAATAAAACAACAATATATAATATATATACAGTATACTTATATAGATATTTTGTTACACCCAGACACGGAATAAACAGCGCTGCATACAGACTGGCCTCGTGGTCGAGCGGTTAGAGACCCTGACTGCAAAACTGGAGGTCGTGGGTTCGATTCCCACCCGGGACAAACATTTGTATGATGAATACAGGTTCTACCGCCTACTAAAGTTTATAAAAGTTACTGTAACATTATTTTAATTGAACCACAACGATATTCTGACTGACCTCGTGGTCGAGCGGTTAGAGACCCCGACTGCAAAACCCGAGCTCGTCGCTTCCATTCCCGCCCGGGACGGGCATTTGTGTGTGCAGCACATTTGTTTGTTCTGTTTCTGGGCGTAATATAAATATCTATTTAAGTACTATATCCTATGTACATATATGTATGTGTATCAGCTGTCCGGTCACCGTAACACAGGCATTAAATTCCCCAATTTGGGATTAGATAGCCGTGTGTGGAATTGTGCCCAGAAATTATTATTATTATACACAAATGTTTAATTGGACTCGAACCCGCGACCTCCGGTTTTGCTGCTAAGCCGCACCTTAGTTGGTACCGTGTTGTGAGATCCAACGTGAGCTATGTGATGTGAACGACACTAGGTGCGCGTCGGATCGAACCCGCTCCCCTACCGCAATTACCCAATCAGCAGCCGTCCGGTGCGCTCGCGTACACATCGACAGACACCTCCAAAATATATACATCTCATAGATGTCGAAAAGAGTGAATAATAAATAACTGGGGACAATTCCACACGCGGCCGTCTGATCCCAAATTACGCAATTTCACGCCTGTGTTATGGTAACCGGACAGCTGATAAACATACATATATACATACGATATAGTACTTATATAGATGAAAGAATATAAATAATAAATAATATAATATAATATTATTATGGATGATGAAAGAATGACGAAACAGATATACAATGCGCGTGTTGACGGACGTAGGTGCCGGGGGAGACCGAGAC